>PVJL010007921.1:0-72290 GCA_004026885.1 Lyroderma lyra | reverse complement strand
AAAAAAAAAAAAAGCTATAAAATACAGTTATAGAGTCAAAAAGATCTAGAAAAAATGTATTCAGGACATGAAGGAACAAATGCTTTCACTATACTGTCTCCAGGTGACAAAATGATATAGGGCTTCTATTCAGAAAATACTTTGTTATAAATAGCCTTATTAGTGTTCACCTCAGGCAATGCTAGAGCACTGGGGAACACAGAGACTTTTACAAAAAATAATCACTCTCCCACAGAGAGTAAAGGGAGAAAAGAAACTAACTAGGACTGAGTATGAACACTGTGATCTCAGTTTGTTATAATGGTTCAAGAGGGAAAAACCTTTGAAGATTAAAAAACAATGACAGAAAAGATGTGCAATATCCCTAGCCATTAGAGAAATGCAAATCAAGATTAAAATGAGATATAACCACACCCATTGGAACAGCAACAGTAAAAATTAGTGACAATCCATTATACAACTGTACACCTGGAACATAGGTATTTTCCTAACCAATGTCACCCCAATAAATTTAATTTTAAAAATTGTGATAATGCCAAATGCTAGTGAAGATGTGGAGCAACTAGATCACTCATACAATGCTTGTGCAAAAGTAAAATGGACAGCCATTGTCTGACAGTCTCTTACAAAGCTAATCATGCAACTACCATACAACCCAGCAATCACACTCCTAAATATTTATCCCAGAGAAGTGAAAATTTACAGCTACACAAAAACCTACCGTGAATGTTCATAGCAGCTTTATTTATAATAGGCAAAATCTGGAAACAACCAAAATGTCCTTCAATGCGTGAATGGTTCAATAAACTGTGGTATATCCATTGCATACTGATTGGCAATAAATAGGATTGAAATATTGACACACACAACTTGGATGAATCTCAGACCATTATACTAAGTAAAAAATGCCATTCTGAAAAGATTAAAGAAAAAAAGTCACATGCTATATGATTACATTTATATAGCATTCTCAATGTGACAAAATTGCAGTTGATGGAAAATAGTAGTTATTGGTTGCCAGGGATGAGGGATAGTGTGGAGGAGAGGGACTGGTATGACTATACAGAGGCAATAAAAGGGAGATCTTTATGACAATGGAATGGTTCTGCATCTTGATTGAGGTGGTAGTTACCCTAAACTGCATATGAGATATAATGGCATAGAACTATATACACACATTTTTATCAATGCCAATTTTCTAGTTTTGATATTGCACGATTGTCATACAAGGTGTAACCATTGGGGGAAACTGGGAGAAGGAAACATGGGTCTCTGTGTACTATTTTTGAAACTTCTTGTGAGCTGATAATTGTTTCAAAATAGAAAGTTAAAAAAAATTACTTCGTAAAATATACCTCAATAAAGCTGATTTTAAAACTGAGAGGATTCGATTCCCAGCCAGGGAACTTACACACATAAAAAATGAATAAATAAATAAATAAATAAATAAATAAATAAATAGATAAATAAAACTGAGAGGAAAGCAAATAAACCAATCTCTAGGCTTATTGAGTGTAATATCTTGTTTAGTCTTACTTGTATTTTTCCTGGTTTTAATTCTTTGATCTTGTTTATATTCTATTTTGTTTGGATTGTGAGCCAACAAAAGAATTTTGTGAAAAATGGCATGAAAAAACAGTAAGTATTACATTGCATTTAGTCAACAATTATGAAGCACTTACTTTCCTCCAGGCACTGTACAAGGCCCTATGGATATGACTAATATCTGAATTCATGTTCTGCTTTGCCTCTTGGCACATCCCTACCACCTCCATTGCACACCTTCCCCCTCTCCATACATAGTCCCTAACCTAGTTCTCTCCCATACTTCATTGCTTGTTCTTGGATCTTTCATCAATGCTTATATTGTATTCCTTAGAGGAAAAGGAGAAGGCAGAAAATAGAACTCTTTGGTTCCCACCGGAAAATACAAAAGCACAGGATGAAGAAGTGGTGGAAGAGAATGGCTACAGAGGTAACTAACATAAGACAGAGGGTGTGGAGAAAGGAGGGTGGGTGGGTGTGTGCCCCAAGCAAAGAAGTCCTATGAACTATTCTATGGTACCAGATTCAAGACTGTTTATTCTGACCCAAACTCACTCTGACAACTGAAATTCACACAATTATTCCCAGAAAGGATTAATGCAAATCTAATATCAAGGTTGGAGCAGGGTTGCGGGAGTGTGGAGGGGGGAATCGTTCAGACAGTAATGGCATCTTTATAAATATAAAAGATATTCTTTTAGTTAGTGGCATGGTATTCTGTAAAGTTCAGATCTCAGAGCAGTCACTCAGGTAGAGTGATCAACAGCCATTATTCCAGGCCTCTGGACTTGGGTGACTCATGGATGAACAGGGGATGTCCAAGAATCTACATCAGTTATTGCTTTTTATTTAAATCTGAGACTCTCAAACACCAGAAAACATTTATTTAACATAAACACATTCAGCACTGTGGAACACTCAGGACCACAGACGTGGAATCACTCCTCCTCCCTTGCTCACGTGTGCCCTTAAGTAAGTAAGTTCCGTTTTAAAAATTCTTTTCTCATTTCAACCCTATCTTGAATATCTTTGAATATGTTGAAGGTTGTGGTTCTTTTTCCCCAACATATAATCTCTCCAAAGACATTCTTAGTGAACCTAGAATGAAGGCATAATACATGTGCTGTCCCTACCAAAGAGCAGTCCAGCCTGTTAGCTCCCCACAAAAAAAGAACCTAGCTTAGTATTAAATGAGCTTCTTGCTTACTGAGTTTTTAAAAAATGGTCCAATATAAACTCTAACTCAAGAATAAGATGGGATGAGGAAGTTCGAATTCAAGTTTCTCAACCACAATAGATTATATCCACTTCACTTTTGTATAAATACTCCCAGCACTTAGCATGATGTCAGGTACATACATGTTGCTCAATATTTTTTAATTAAATTGAAAACAGATAAGGTGGATTGTCAGAAGAATTCCCTCCTGACTGAAGGCCCTCTGAAAGAAAGAGAAATGCATCTGATCCCAAAAGTATGCATATGTGGGAAACTCCTGATTTTGAATTCTCTACCATTTGCATCGACTTCTCCAAAGTCTTCATCTCCATCCCAAGCCCCAGATCGACATTTTTAAAGGCCTACTAGATGATGCCACCTGGATCTGGCTGGTGCCTCCCAATGAATATGTTTAAATCAAGTCAACCTCAAATCTTCCTAGTCTCCCAAGCTAGACCAGTGGTTCTCAACCTATGGAAAAAGCACCTAACAGATCATGGAGTCAGTAGGGTATCAAGGGCAGGTTGATGGATGGTCAGCCCCAGGTGCAGGCAATAAAAGCATGCACTGTCTGTAGAGAATTTAACAACAGTAATAAGCATCCAGGTCCTGGTGGAGAGTCAAGGAGCACGAGGGCCAGAGCACTGCCGCCCCTCGGTGAGCTCTCTGCCCCACCCACGCTCCCCGGTGCCTGCCTCCGAGCTGCTTCTAGGCTGGCAGGGCGGGCCCCAGGAAACTAGCATCTTTTACTGTCTGTGAAAACTTCCCTGTGATTCGTTTTTCCTCACTCCTATATTAAGAATTGCACCAAATTGAAAAGATAGAGTATCCTAATGAAAAGAAAAAGGGAGATTACACCATTCAGATCCCTCTGGAATAAGCAGAATGGCAGATGGATTCAATGGAATTTTTTCTGATCGTTGTTATCATGTCTGTTCTACTATGTAAGACTACCAGATTTAAAATACTTTGACAACAAAGATGATGATTCTTATACAAAGACATCAAATGACTTGCCAAAATTTAGATGGAACTAAGACCAAAAGCAGGAACAGTTCCCAGTTCCATACTGAGAATTCTAGACCATGCTGCCTTTTCTACAGAAACATCTACTGATACTGAAATTTGTGATGAAGAGTGTGACCCACTTGAATCAGTCAACCAACAAATTATAGAACTTCACACTGCTGAAGATGCTCCAATTCCAAGTGTACTGTGGCTTGAGTATGCAAGGAAAGTTTCTCTACCAACATGCTTCTGATTGAACATACCAAACTGCATGAAGAGGATCCTTTCATTTGTTAATACTGTGATTATAAGACAGTAGTTTTTGAGAACCTCAGCCAGCACATTGCAGTGATCACCCATGTAAGTGATCACCTTTATCGGTGTGAGCGGTGCGATGTACAGTTTTCCTCCAGGAGTGAACTCTACCTGCATTTCCAGGAGCACAGCTGTGTGTGAACAGTACTTGTGTCAGTTCTGCGAACATGAAACAAATGATCCAGAAGACTCACATAGCCATGTGGTAAATGAACATGCATGTAAATTAATAGAGTTCAGTGGCACACATAACAATGGAGAATAGGGACAGTACAGCCTCTTGAGCAGAATTACCTTTAACAAATGTGAAAACTTCTTTGAATGTCAAGTATATGGTTTTCAGAGTGGACTTCATATAAATGTTAACTGGCATGTTGCTATTGAACATATTAAAACTTTTCCTCATGTTAGTGATGACTGCAGGAAAGGCTTTTCAAGTATGCTAGAATATTGTAAACATTTATTTTGGCGGGGCAGGGGGCTTTCCTGGCTGGGAATCAAATAAACATTTAAATTCACATTAATCTGAAGGGATTCATTGATGTTAATACTGTGAATATTCAACAGGACAAATCGAAGATCTTAAAATTCATTTAGACCTTAAGCATTCAGCTGACTTACCTCATAAATAAAGTGACTGCTTGATGAGGTTTGGAAATGAAAGAGAATTAATTATGAAGTCACCTTCCAGTCCATGAGACAACTTGATTATTCTGTTTAACTTTCATGTTAATGTAAAATAATAAATGATGTTTTTTGGAAAAAATTAACTTAAAATTAAAACAATAAAATTATCTAACAGTCAGCATTTAATTATCATTATGCACCAGCAGTTCTGAACAATGCCAGCAATAAAACACTTGTTAAAAAAAAAAATACCCTATGGGTCCAAGTTTTAAACAATTGCTATGGTTACTTTTGAGTTTTAACAACATTTATTTAAGTTGCAAGTTGGACATTTTTATTACTTACCCTTTAATAAACATTATATTCTACATGAAGTTTAACTCAAAGAGCTCCCAGTTATATAACTGTCCCCAGACACAAGCGGACTGAGTAGCTATTCCCATTCATTTAGAGAGTAAATTTGTGAAGATCTGTAATCATTCCAGATTTGTTCAGGCCTCCTTCATATCTCTTGCCCCTGTGGTACTCCATAAGCCTACATTTAAGTAGTACATTTGAGATAAACAATGATAGTATAGTGAGTGTCTTAGCTCAGGCTGACAGAATACCATGGGTGGCTTGAGAAACTGGAATTTATTTTCTCATAGTTCTGGAGGCTGGAAGTCTGAGGTCATGGTCCATTTATAATGAGGACTTTCTTCCTGCCTTGCAGATGGCAGCCTCTCACTGTGTCCTCATGCGTCAGACACAGAGACAAGGAGCTCTTTGGCCTCTCTTCCAAGGGTCCTAATCCCATCATGAGGGACCCACCCAGGGGTCCAATATGCTCAGTATATTACTGCATGGAATAATTCCAAGGGGTCTAGAAATCAGTATGAACATCAAATATTATCTGCAAGCTGAATAAATAACTCACGTTATATACATAACCACACAATATGTGTGATTATACAGATGTATAGGAAACTTCCCCAGAACACTGCCATATCTTTATTTGACCTCGGCTTATTCTTTTCTAGAGGTAGGGAAAAGTACAAATTATTTAGAACATTTTAAAGGTTTGGCACAATATTACTCAATCTCCTTCCTCAACCTAATTTCCTGCCATTCTCTTCCCAGCAAACTGATCACATGGGTGTGTTTATACCCTCATTAACTCTCTCCTGTCTGTGACTCAGTGTTTCTATTTCTGATTTGTTCCTCTCCAACTTCTTTACAACTACTTTTTCATCAAGATCTAATTCAAATGCCCCTCTTTAGGAAAGTCTCTCTTGAGATAACATGATCTACTTAGTAGGTCCATTTGTTATGTTTTAAGAGCATTTGTTCCTATCTTCATTTCAGTATCACTCATGTAACTTTGTGAAATGGTTAAACAATAAACTCCAAACAAGAGGAGAATTTTACTTTTACTCAGGAAAAATGAGTATGTATGTCCGTAATGGGGAAATGATCTTCATCTTGGACCCTCAATCTGTGTCGATAGTGGACACACTCCAGGTTAGCCTTATAATTCCTGCCTCCTTAGTATGCATGCCTTTGTATAATTCCCTCCCTTGAGTTCAGGCTAAATCCATGACTGGGTTTTAACAATAGAATATGGCAATGGTGATATCACTCACATGATTATGTTGCTTTAAATGGCAAAGGTGACTGGATTGTGCAGATGCAGTTAAGGTCCCTTGTCCCTAAATAGTTGACTTTGAGTTCATCAAGAGCAGTATTATCCTGAGTAGGCCTGACCTAATCAGGTGAGACCTTTAAAAGAGGGTGTGGAGGTCAGAAACTCAAAGCAGCCTCTCTCTAGAGCTGGCTGTAAAAATCAAGCTACCATTAATCCCATAACCTCAAGGAAATAAATTGTGCCTACAACTGAGGGGGCTTGGAAGCAGGTCCTTCCCTTGCCAAACCAGAAGAAAAGAACATGTCCCTGCCAACACCTTGATTTCAGCCTGTGAGACACTGAACAGAGGACCTAGCTAAGCCATGTCTGGACTTCTAACCTAGAGAAACTGGTAATAAGTGGAGGTATTTTAAGCTGCTAATTGTATGGCAATGTATTTCACAGCAATAAAAAAAACTAATACAGTGGGGGTTTTTTATACATAAGGGGATTTCTGACTCAAACTGGAAGGAGCAAGGAGCAAGGAAATTTATTTTCTCATATAACAAGAAGTCTAGAAGTACTTCAGATTTCAAATGGGTTTATTCAGAGGTTCAATTGTCATCAAAGACTCAGACTCTTTGCATTTCACCACTCTGCTATCCTAGTGGTAGTGCATCCTCCAGGGAGTTGCAGCATGGCTCCAGCAGTCATAGGTGTCACATCCAGAAGATAGAGAGTGAAAATTCATATGGCATTCTCACAAGAGTGAGAAAACTTTCCCAGAAGCTCCTCTGCAGATTTTCCTTCACCTCTAATTGTCCAGAGTCACACATCCATTCTAAATCTATCAATAGCCAAAAGAAAAGGATTACCTCAAGTGAGTTCCAACCCAACCTGGCTGCCCCTCCAGCAAATGGGCATGGAGGCAGCTAGGTACTGGAACTAAATCAGGATTCAGTTAAGGAGGAAAGGGGAGAAAGAACCTCCATGTCCACTACAAACCCCAATAAAAAAATCACTCTACAAAGAAGACAAAAGGTATAAAATCTCTGGCCCGACAGCACTGGCAGAATGAATTATACTGGAGCCTCTAAATTAGAACAAGGGCAAAAACAAAGAAACTGTTCCTTGGCAATAAGCAGCTAATACCAAGCACATTTGCAGAACATTTTAGCAAAAAAGTTAATGAAGGCTTATTTAAAATATTAGAAATTACCACAAAGCCTGAGATTGCTCAGCGATCGGTGACAAAAAATCTGAGACAATGAAGTAACAACCTGGCAGAGAGTAGCAGCAAGTAGCCTTAACACTGCAGGAGATACGACAGATGAGCAAAACAAATAGAACAGAAATCCACACAAGACACACTGCCTAAGGGTTTTCATCACTTCCATACAAAGAATGAGAAATTAGTATCAAAACTAAGTACGTTATCAATAGTATGTGGTTATCCATAATTTGAGTATATAGTAATTTGCATATAATTATTATTACTCTATGCGTTTGAGTCCTAAGTTTAAGAACCCCTCCTGGAATGGTTTTAGGTGATTTATGTAAAATAAAAAAGCAACTTATGCATTTAGTGTCACTATGCATTTAATGAACTGCCTTAATGGAAAAAACTGAAATTACATAACCATTGAAACTACCTTGGAAAACCCAAGGTATACAGGAACCTGCCCTCCCTTAAATAGTAGGTAAAAGATATACATGTGTCTAACTACCACATTGTACACCTTAAACTTATGTTATATGTCAGTATTTCAATAAAGCTGGAAATTATTTTTAATTCTAAAATAGGTAAGAGAGCAATGAAATCTTCTCTAAGAATCTTTAAGAAATAAAATCTGGACTGGAATATCCATTTATTTCCCTGAGAATGCTGACTGCTCTCTTCTTAAGGATATAGGCGGGAGTGTAAGTGGGTAATTAAGGGGCAAGAAAGGTCTAGGTAGAAGCAGAGTGACTTCTGACTTTTGCCTGATCCCCCTTCCAATAAAAGATTAATGGTACTTCATGACCCAGCAGCCTATTGATCTGCCATTGTCCTCATTACCCTCACTAAATGGTGATGGACAGGGTTGCAAATAAAACAGGTGAACCAAAGGCAGCTTCTGTTCCACGCGCAGTGAGTTTCTTCTCACTTTTTTGTCAAGGATATTATTATCTTTCTGATTGTGTTACTGGCTTTGAGCATCAAAGTCCACCCAATTCTCTGCTCTCGCCATCACCTGGCACAAACAGGGGCTGACCAGTTTATGAGTTTACTAGGATAGTTTGGAGTTTGGAGGTGAAGTGTATTTGTCCTCTCACAATGGAGAAAGGGAGAGAGGCATAGCAAAGAGACACCAGAAGGAAAAGTAGGGCTGCCTGTGGGGTCATCTTAGCTTTCCGGGTCCCCACTGCTTCTCCCCATCCCTGCTTTGTCAGGCCGGTAGGAAGCGTCTTGATGGTTGCTGTCGCCTCGGTATTGAGTCCTCACGCCAGAACGTGGATGCGGAGAGATTAGGCACACCGCGGCCACCAGAGGGCGCGAGCGCCTCAGGTCCTCGCGCGATGGCCTCTCGGGGACCGGGAAGGGTAGGTGGTCGTCCTGCGAGGAGGGGTGGAAGCGGACCGCGAGCACGCGGGGAGAGCGAGACCCCGCCTCACCTCCGAACTGCCGGCCCCTGCGCACGGTGCACCCGCCTTTCCACTGCCATCCGCCCGAGGGCCGCACTCCGATCTGCGCTAGCAGGGTGACCTCCACCGGAGAGCTCAATTGGAGGGCGCTCTCCGCTCCGCACAACCTCGCGGGCCCAAACCCGCTTCTAGCTGGAGGCCTGCGGGGAGGCGGCGGCCGGATCTTCAGAGAGGAACGCCCGGAGGGCCAGACCCGATAGTATCCAGCAGGCCGGATAGCATCCGACCACTGCGGAACAATGGCTGGAGTGGCTGCGGGTGAGGCGGCGGGCGCCGCTGTGGCCGAGGAGGAGCAGGGGCGCCGGGGCTCCAGAAGCCCCGCCCCTCGGCCGGCTCCCTGACAACGCGGGCCCGGCCGCGCCGCCTGCTCCCCGCCCCTTAGCGCCCCGCACCAGGCGGGGCCCCGACCACAGCGCTGCTGCCGCTCCGCAGCAGCCGCAGCTGCCGCTCTGCAGAGCGAGGCTGGGGGCTGGGTCTGAGGTCGGGGCGCCCTCCTTCCCACCTTCTCCCGCCGCTATGAGCCAGGGAAGTCCGGGGGACTGGGCCCCACTCGAGCCCAGCGCCGGATCCTCAGCGCCCCCCAACCCCTTCGTGCATGAGTTACATCTCTCCCGCCTCCAGAGGATTAAGGTAAGGGTGGGCGGTGGGCGATGGGCGTCGCGGGGAGTCGAGGGGTTAGGAAAAAGAGGCCGTTGAGAGCCCTGGCAAAGGTGGGGGTGGAGATCGGAAAGGAGGTGTGTGAGAGGCTTGGGGAGCTGGAGTCCGGGGAGTGCGCACGTGGGGGGTGGGGGTTGGGGGAGGTCGAGCTAGGAGTCCTGGAGAGGACGCCGGCTTGGGTGATAGCTAAGCCGCAAGGTGTGTGAGAATTGGCTAGGTGAGGATGGAGGACAACAGGGAACCCAGGGGTAGGCGAGATGGAGGACTGAGGAATGCGGATTACATCCTGCGGAGGCCGCTGGGCTAGGATGGAGTTGGAGGCTACGGAGAGCCAGGGGTGGGGGCAGGGGCGTGCTGAATGCTTCTCCGAGGCTCAGAATTAGAGGAAACGGGTTTCTGGGCCCGAAGCCTACGCCCCTATGCCCTTCCAACGCCCCCTCTTTCCACTTCCCCCCACCCCGCACTGCAGCACCTCCTGGTGGGGGTTGGGGGAGACTGAGAAGCGGGTTGGCTACAGGAAGTGCAGGGTCGCACCAACCTAGCGGAACAGATGAGTGGTGTGGGTAGTGTCCAAGGTTTCTGCTGCCATCACCTTCCCTGAGGCGAGCTCCTGGGGCTCGATTTGTTTACCTGCACTCTCCCCAGGGCAGCCCATGGAGTCACCCTGGCTCCTGGCAACCCTTACCCTGCGAAGTAGGACTGAGCTCTTCCCTCTCCCATCCCCCAGTACTAGTGGAGTGCTTGGGCAGAACTAAAGACTGGCCTGCGGCTTGAAAAGTGGACCTCTGTCTATTCCAACCCTCCCCCTCCCAGACCCAAAGTGGGAAGAATCATGCACCTGGACCTAGGAGCTATTTATGGAACGGGCCGTGGAGGAGGAGGAAATATCTCTAGCCTACTCCACCTCAAGCACTGTGCTGGGGCTTTCACAGGCGTTATCAGTAAATCCTCTTAACAGCCTTTCCAAGTGCTAGGTGCACTTTATGACATTCAATTTTATAGAGGGGATGGGGACCAACTGAAAGATAGGAAATGATCCTATTTCATTTATTCTCTTGCCCTCATTGGTATCTTCATCCCACCTTGGATTCCAACTCTACTCCTGTTCCCACACCACCTGTCACCTGATCTAGGTGGTGGCTCTCTGCTGCTGGGTCCATCCTTGTGGGACAGGGGAAGTCTTCCAGCATGCCTCTCCCAGCAGCACTCAGGTGGCATTCTCTCCCACCCTCTGCAGTTCTGCCTCCTGGGGGCGCTGCTGGCCCCCATCCGCGTGCTGCTGGCCTTTATCGTCCTCTTTCTCCTCTGGCCCTTTGCCTGGCTGCAAGTAGCTGGTCTTACTGAGGAGCAGCTTCAGGAGCCACTTACAGGATGGAGGAAGTAAGTGGAGGCTCTGCCCCCCAAAAACCCTGCTTCTCACATCTCTTTCCTGCTGTTCCTTCTGCTCCCTCTTTGAGAAGAGGAGGAGGGAGGGTTCTGAAGCTCAAGGTGAGGTGAGAGGAGTCAACCAGGCTCCGAACCACCTCATATCCGGGACCTCAGCAATAAGTGACGAGCCCTGATATGTCCCAGAGTAGCTGGAGACTTCCACCCCTTGGCCATAGGAATAGAGGGCCAAAGAAGGACACCTGCTTTCCCAGGCGCCACAGCCTGGAGGGAAGTGAGGGTCAGACTCGCTGCCTGGACTGATGCCCCACCTTGCCCTGCAGGACTGTGTGCCACAATGGGGTGCTGGGCCTCAGTCGCCTGCTCTTCTTCCTGCTGGGCTTCCTCCGGATTCGTGTGCGAGGCCAGCGGGCCTCTCGCCTTCAAGCCCCCGTCCTTGTGGCTGCCCCCCACTCTACATTCTTTGACCCGATTGTTCTGCTGCCCTGTGACCTGCCCAAGGTTGTGTCCCGAGCTGAGAACCTTTCTGTGCCTGTCATTGGAGGTGAGAGAACTTAACAGGGGTCAAGGGGAGGGATGACAGCTCTGGGCAGAAACAGGAATCAGATGGATACGCTCTGGAGACAGCTGGCCTTGAAGTGGGGGCAGGGGGCAGAGTTAGAAGAGCGGACTGATGCAGGCTAATGAAATGCAAGTTAACACCATTTGTGTGCAAGTTAACACCATTCCTACCTCTTAGACTCTGAGGGCTGGTGGTTAGAAGAAGGTGTTAAAGGGAGCACCGGTCAGTTCCCTAAAAGGACAACATACAATAAAAAGGAGGGTTCCCAGGGCAAAGAGATAACTAGAAGCATCTCCTGCTGTTGAGGAAGGGGAGGCTGCAGGTGTTAATGCTCCCAGGTAGGAACCTTGTATCCTCTCTGGACCCCAGCCCTTCTTCGCTTCAACCAAGCCATCCTCGTGTCCCGCCATGACCCGGCTTCTCGGCGCAGGGTGGTGGAGGAGGTCCGGAGGCGGGCTACCTCAGGAGGCAAGTGGCCCCAGGTGGGTAAAGGGTCTTAGGACTCTCTCCTCACCTTCCACGTGCTCCTGAAGAGGCTTCTCTTTCCCTTCTCCTCTTCAGCCTGCCCCACCTCACTTGGGTCCCTTGGTTTTGTCCTCAGGTACTATTCTTCCCTGAAGGCACCTGTTCCAACAAGAAGGCTTTGCTTAAATTCAAACCAGGTGAATAAAATGATAGTGGGTGGTAGGGCTATCAGAAAACGGAGCCTCCGATTTGGAGAGGGACTCTGGAATAACCCAAGAAGTGGAGGGGTGGGGGAAGAATGAGAGACACGGAAAAGTCTCAAGTCAGAGAGAAAATAGAAATGAAATGTAGCCAGGCCAGCTCTCATTGGAGAACCGTCCCAGCCAGACCCCTGCACTTCATGCCCTCTAGCTACCTCCATGTACTAACCTCTGCCTGGGGGGTGGGGGTGGAAATGGGATTTAGGAGCCTTCATCGCAGGGGTCCCTGTGCAGCCCATCCTCATCCGCTACCCCAACCGTCTGGTGAGTCTTAGTCCAAGAGATGGGGGGATGGGGGAGCACGCATTCACCCTAATGGGTGACAACTGTTAGTGCCATGATGGGATGTGCATGTGGAGATGGGACCAGGGCGGGGTCTGAGCCTCTGCTCAAAGAGGATTAGCCAGTTCCAGGGAAGAAAAGTAATGCCTTTCTCCCCTCACTTCTGTTTCTCCCATAGGACACCACCAGCTGGGCATGGAGGGGCCCTGGAGTGTGAGTTCTGGTGTCCCTGGGATGAGGGGGTAGGAGTAGGGTCCATCAGAGAATTCCTGGCCCATCTTCCCATCTCCAGACGCAGCGAATGGCCCTTCATTCTCTGATAAGAGAACACTAGGGAAGGAGATGCCTGTTTCCCACTGTTTTGTTCTAACCCCCCAGTGTGATCTGGAATGCTTTCAGCTATCCCACCTCGTCATTCCTGCTGTGATTATAGCTCCTTTTAATTTATTATCCTGTTTCCAAGTTATTTTCTCCTTCATTTGACCCTTCTTGAGAACTGCCACCATCAGACTTGTCTAGTGCCCTTTCCCTGGTAACTCTAAGGTCCGCTCATCTTCAGCTCTGACTCTGACATATTGCTGCAACATGTTTCATTTTTCCTACCACCTTTCCGGCCCTTCCCCTTGTCTCCCAGCTGACTGTATGGCTAGGAGTCCATTTTTATATCAGTGGGTAGAAAGTCCCTACTCCCCTACTTGAGGTGGGAGGAACCCATAATGAGAGAATGCTGAGCATCTGGGGTTTCTGTTCTCTTAGACTTCAAGTCCTCTGGCTCACGGCCTCTCAGCCTTGCAGCATCGTAGATGTGGAGGTATGACCCCAGGGTGGGGTGGGAGAGTGGACATCTGCTAACCCCTGATACTTTGGGAGAAGAGGGTGGAAGTGGTCACTCCAAGCTTTGAGGTCCTGATGAGATGTGTGTATGTGTGTTTCAGTTCCTCCCTGTGTACCACCCCAACCCAGAGGAGAGCAGAGACCCCACCCTCTATGCCAACAATGTCCAGAGGGTTATGGCACAGTGAGTGTCCCACACATACTTACTGGAGCAGATATACAGGGCAAAGGGACCACAGGAGCAGGTGGAGGGCTGAGGTTTTGAGACAAAGGTGAGGGAGGTGGCAGTGGGAAGAGCTATTAGACACCTGAGACTGGGAGGAGATGGCGGTTAAAGGGACCCAATGTCCTCTGCCTAGTCAGCAGATCAGGGAGTTACAAACCCTCGGAAGACTCTGCTGCCTCGTTTCTGCTCCGTTTCATCCCTCCTCATCCTATAGGGCCCTGGGTATCCCAGCTACCGAGTGTGAGTTTGTGGGGAGCTTGCCGGTGATTGTGGTGGGTCGGCTGAAGGTAGCGTTGGAGCCGCAGCTCTGGGAACTGGGAAAGGTGCTTCGCAAGGCTGGGTAAGTGACCTTGAAGATGAGGCTATGGGCAGCGTCATGTATAGAGAGAGAGAAATAAGAAAAGGGAAAAATGGGAAGTAGAAAGGAAAGTTTTAAAACAAGGAAAAAAGTGGAAAGATAGGGGAATTTTTTTTTAAGATAATGGAGGAAAAGCGAGGAGGAAAAAAGAAAAAGAAAGATATGTAATAACCCTAGTGAAATGAAGTCAGAATGGCTCTCAAGGGACTGAGTCAGAGTACACCTTAGAAAAACCCCAGAGGTACCTGTGCTGGAAAACTTGGGGCTGGGAGCAAGCTCCTGCTGGGTGATGTGCCCAGAAAGAAACTGAGTCAGCTCTCTGCCTTCAACAATTCCATTGTAGGCTGTCCCCTGGCTATGTGGACGCTGGGGCAGAGCCAGGCCGGAGCCGAATGATCAGCCAGGAAGAGTTTGCCAGGCAGCTACAGCTCTCTGACCCACAGACCGTGGCTGGTGTTTTTAGCTACTTCCAGAAGGTAAGGGAGTTGGGATGCAACATGCAAAGCTCAGGATTTAAGGATGTCCGAGTGGCCATGTCTTCTCACTGCATGGCCAGTTTGGAGTCTGGACTGGATATCCTAACAGCTGTTGTCAGATGGCCATCTTCTGAGGTCTGCTGGGGGATTCTTTCTTTTATAGAGTACCCAGTGCATTGCAGAGCAGTGTTTTAATCATTATGGGGAGGAACAATGGAGAAAGTTGGTCAGTGAGGTCCGTAAATTTCTGAAGCCACTTTCGAGATTGGCAAAGACCATATGACCTTATGGGACACTGCATGAGGGTTTCAGAGAAGAGCCGTGAAGGTTAGGTGGGAAGGTGACATGGAAGAGACAACACTGGACAGCTTAGACGGTTAAGAGTGTGAGACCCAGAAGCATTTGCACTACTGGGGCACATGTTTAAAAATATCCCATAGCTTCTCTGGGGAATTCCTGAACTTTCTCAAGAATCTTGGCAAACCATGTATTTCCTGGGACTTAACCAGATTTTCCTGTCAAATTATAGTAAGATTGTCCCAGAAGATTCTTAATCTTTATGGACAACCACCAGTGGTCCCAGGGAGCTCTTTTTGATCTAAGATGCAAACCATGGCTTTCAGTGTCCTCTAAAGCAGAGGTCCCAGCCCCTGGTACCAGTCCATGGCCTGTTAGGAACCAGGCCATACAGCAGGAGGTGAGTGGCGGGCCAGCAAGCAAAGCTTCATCTGTATTTACAGCTGCTCCCCATCACTGGCATGAGATTCCCATTGGAGGCAAACCCTATTGTTAACTTTGATTGTGCTTATCCCTCCCCTCCACACTACCCACTCGTGGAAAAATTGTCTTCCACAAAACCAGTCTCTGCTGCCGAAATGGTTAGGGACCATTGCTCTAAAGGGACAGAGTGACCAGGTCTTTTGATTTCTTAGATTGGGACAGACTATCCCAGAAAGGAGCTTCCTCACTTAGTCTATAGCAGAACAGAACCAAAACTGAGTACCATGGTCCCCCATAGAGTTGTCAGGGTAAGCGTCCTTCTTGGGCTTTTTGTAAGAAATTAATGCCAGTAGCCCCCTTTGAGTCCATTGAACCCATTCTCCCACATAGGATGAGTCAGTAGAGAACCAGTTTTTCCAGCCAAGAGTGGTATGTCAGAAACTTAATGGCATTAATTTCAGAATTCCTGAGGGATTCCTAGGAGATCCCTTTATAGGAGAACTTTGTCACCATTTGGGAGAATAGCTTGAGGAAACTCATGACCTGAGAGAATTATCAGGGATCCTGGAAAGTTTAGGGCACACAGATCGAAGGAAACAGATACACACACACACACCCTTCTGTCTACTGAGAAGAGGGAGGAGCCAAAATCCAGAGCAAGAGGGAGGACACGGGGTTGGTCCCTGCATCGCCTTGGTTTCTCTTTTCACCTTCCAGGACGCAAATGGTTTGGTGGACTTCCGAGATGTGGCCCTTGCACTGGCAGCTCTGGATGGGGCTAGGGACCTGGAGGAGCTAACTCTCCTGGCCTTTGAGGTATTGAGGTGTGGGGTTAAGGGGGTGATACAGTGGCTATGCTCACCCCACCTGGAAGCCTGTGTTAGGTATGCTGTTACAGTAGCTTCTAGATAGGAGATGCTTGGTACCCACCCCAGTGCAGCACTGTAAAGCTGCAGTGCCTCTGTTGAGGCTAAGGTGGGAACAGGGAGCAGGCGGCAGCTATGAAGTTACAACCCTCCTACAGAAAGGACCCAGGTCTGTGCTCTGCATTCTTAGAAGAGGAGGAGCCTGTCAGGCAGACCTGTGGGGCAGTGTGTGTGGAGTGATGGCATGAGGAGGGGGCTTAACTGGTGTCCCTTTCTCTCTCAGCTCTTTGCCGAGGAGCAAGCAGAGGGGACCAGCCGCCTGTTGTACAGAGACGGCTTCAGCACCATCCTGCACCTGCTGCTGGGGTCACCCCGCCCTGCTGCTGCAACTTTGCATGCTGAGCTGTGCCAGGCAGCACCCTGCCAAGGCCTCTCCCTCTGTGAGTCACTCACTGCCTTCACACTGGGCTGGGAGCGAACATGAGCTGGTGACCAGTGCCAGGTTCCGAATATCTGAGCGGTGAGGATGGGAGGAACTGGCTGGGAAGGCAGAAAGGGCATAAACTTGGATTTGAGAAGCAGAGATGACAGGGACAGAACATACCAATGCTGAGAGGAGAGCAGCGCACCCTCTTGCTCTCCTTCTTAGATCATCTGACTGTTCCCCATCTCAGGTCAGTTCCAGGACTTCTGCCTCCGCGACTCGCTCCACGGAAAGCTCTTCAGCACCTACCTGCGCCCCTCCCAGACACCAAATGCCTCATCCCCAGGCAGCGCCACTGCTCTGGCCAATGGGACTGTGCACGCACCCAAACAGAAGGGCGACTGAGCGCCTGGACCTCCCCAGCTCGCATCCGGCCCGCAGACTCAGGGCAGCACCCGGGGCCCACCCGGGCCCCAAGCCCTCTACGCTCCTGCTTGGTTTTTTTCGTTATTGTTGTTTTTTAAGTTGATTTCCATTTTTTGTTTGGTTGGTTTTTTTGTAAGAAACTATTTTATATATAAAAATAAATATATATCTATATCTATTTAAAAAAAATTAAGCTCAGTCACATTGGTAGTATCATTAGCTGGGAAGGACAGGGATGCCAGCTGCCCACTGGACAATCCCGAAGGTTCTCAAGGTCAGTACTCTTGGCCATCGCTGGATGAATCCTGCTCATGTGCACTTGTACAGGATGCTTTTCTGCACAGAAGCCGTGCTGCTCATACCCTTCCCTCGTATTATCGTGCCCCATATACACATATTTCAACAGGCTTCCTTGTGAACCTCTTTTCAGCCTATTCCCTCTTGTTCTGTCCTCATTAGACATTAAAAAATAGCAAATTACCATTCCATATTTAATAATCCTACTGAGATTGATGCCTCCTCTCTGCAAGCCAGACCAATTGCACAGGAGGGTTTTTCTGCCATGGGGTGAGTTGAGGATATTTAAGTCCCTTCTGTTTAGCCTCTTTTCAAGGGTGAAGAAAACAAGGCCCTCCTAAAGAAAGGTGCTATGATGTCTAGACACAATTATAAAAAATTAGGTTTAGAAAATTAGGTACCTATCCCAGAGATCTGGCAGGTTATAAAAAAAAAATTTAAAAAAAAGCAGCTCTTTCCATGTGCAGACTTTTAAAAAGAGACAGATAATGACAAGCTATCCAGAGAAGCCCTCCTAACGTCCAAATCCAGGCCTTTGATGAAGGGAAGAGTGGGGTCCTCACTGGGGATTTCTCAATGCTGTGGCTCCTCAGGGAGTCTAGATAAGGCTGAAGGCTGGAAAGGTGACAATCTGTAGAATCCAGGACCACCCCACCTTCTACAGCATCTTACCCATCTGGGAGCAAAGATAGGAGTATAAACCAGCACAGAGTATTTTCCAACCACCACAAAACCTTTATTTTTTCCCCCGTACAACTCCTTCCAAAGGTACTACCCCCTCACCTCCCACCCAAGGCACCACCACCAACCTAGCCAGTGTGACCTCCCTCTTCACACCACTCTTGAAGAACCACAAAAGACACGATTAAGAACAACAGGTCTCTGGTTGTTGAGCAGCTGGGGTGAAATTACTGTGGGGAAGGGGAGTGGTGGTGCTTTAGGGACTCGCATGAGGGGTAGGATGGTCCTGTTCCCTACTGGTTACGACGTCGTTTCTTCCTCCTGCCCGTGACAAAACTGTCACGCCGCCTTTTACGAGACTGTGAGGGCTGAACCTCTCCTGGAACCAGGGGTTTCTCACCAGAGACCTCAAGTTCAGCTGCCAGGCAGGGCCTCTTTTCAGCAGGGACTGGACCTTCAACTAGAGCTTGCTTCCTAGACTTGGCAACAGGATATGGAGGTTGGCTAAGGCCTCTTGCCTCAGTGGAGAGGGACTGAGATGCTCTCTGGACCCCCCGACCTCCTGTAGAGGACAGGCCTGATACAGGGTAGAGACTGAGAGGAGGACCCCTCGATGACAAGCTCAGTTTAGAGGCCAAGAGGTTGGCAAAGTTGGAAAGTTCCTCATCTTCTTCCCCCTCCTCCTCCTCTCCTTTGGCCCCTTCTGCTGAACTGCGTGCTTCACTTACAGGAGAGGCTTCTTTCAGAACTAAGGCACCCCCGGTTCCCCATTGAGGTGAAGTACTTGCAAGGCCCTGGGGAGATGCTGATCTGGGGGTCCCATGTGCATGAGACTCTTGATTCCCTGGTAAGGGAGCAACATCTTTAGGCTTGGATAAATCAGTGTCCTCTCTGCCCTCTTCTTGGGGGTGAGAAGAATTAATCTGTGATGTGCAGGTATCCTCACTGACACCTAGCTGGAGGCCACAGGCTTCTCTAAGATCTAGTATGTCGCTGTGGTTTATGGTTTCCAGCAGAGGAAAAATGGAATTGCCTCTGCTCCCTGCCTCCTGGCTGGCCTCAGGGAAGGAGGCATCCTGGATCCCCGGGATAAGATTACTGCCTTGACAGGCAGGCAGGAGGGCTTCTTTGGAAACCAGGCTGGAGGCACCAATACTGCTTTCCAGTGATAGAGGACAACCGTCAGCCCACAGATCACTCGGCTCCTGTATAGTCTCAGGGCTCTGTTCCCTATTTTCTTTAGGTCTCAAGGCCAGGCTATTCCTCTTTTGTAGGACAGCTGTGGCATCTGTGCCTCCATGGGGATTTGCCCTGTTCCCCACATCCCCAAGTGTTGTGGTTTCTCCAGGCCCCAGAGAAATGTTGCTTTTGGAGCCCAGTGCCTGGCAGCTTCCCTGGTGCTCAGGTACACACTCCCCATCATGCAAGTTCTTTATGACCTCCTCAATTTGTAAGGGCAACTCCAAGCCTATGGGGTCCATCTCACTACTGAGCCAAAGTGCTGGACTGAGAGAGGCCTCATCCCCAGCTTCTGTAAGGGAAGTGCTCTGCTCATAACTCTGAACCATGGGAGGACCTCTGTCATCTCCCCACATGGCTCCTGAAGAACCTTCCTGGGGCAGTGCCAACAGCTGCTTCCCTTGAGGCAGCGCTCCGGGATCCACTATCTGTTGTCCTGTCTGCAACCCCAGGACCTGCTTTTCTAAGCCCTGTCCTTGTAAAGGAGCCAGCTCTGCGAATCCAACCTCCAAACTGAGAACTGTCTCGAGCTGGGGGCCTTCCTGCCAGCAAAGAGGCAGAGCCTCAGAAGCCCTATCATCCACCAGCACATGCCCAGAGGGCCCAGCACCTCCCAGGTAGTCATTCTGATGTGGGGATATCTGGTTTATAACCCTCCCAGACCTTCTTCTCTCCATTCCCTGTGGAGCTACAAATTCTAGCTGCAAGCCCCAGCAGCTGGGGAATGGCAGGCTATTCCCATCCCTGTGCATCCCCCTTGGGCCACCTAGGGTCAGTTCCTGCCCACCTTGCGCTTCTCTTGCCCGTTTTCTTGGAGGAGCAGCCTTTCCACGGCGAAGGGTGCCCCCAGCCACCCGAAGCCCAGGTGAGGGCCGAAGCCGCCCACCCCCATCTTCATCCTCGTCAGAAAAGGAAGGACTTGAGTCAGATTGAACTCCACTGCAACTCGGAGGTGCCCCGGCATCCTCTTCCTCCCCCAAGGCCAGGAGTCGCTTCTGGACCAGCTGGAAGGTGAATGGACAAATACTGGGTTACATGTGACTGTCGGGAGGCGTGACTGAGTGGATGGTGAGGAGATGATGCATGGACAGGACAGTGAACACAAGGAAGTGGCTTAAGTGACAGATGCTGTAGCTCTTATTTTCCCCCTTCTTGGGCGTTATTCCCACACGTTGAACACTTGCACTTCCCTTTTCCTTCATGTCCTCAATCCCTTACCTACTTTTTCTGCATGCAAAGCCCAATCCTGAAACTGTTCATCTCCAGAAATCATACCATCATAGTAGTGTAGGGTTAGCCAAAATCATGCAATCTTCTTGTTCTGACATTCCCTAACCCCCAGATTTACCTGGGCAAGACTGAGTCCTTCTTCTTGTTCCAGCTCCTCAATCAAAGCCAAGGGATCCCTCTGTTGTTCTGGGGACAGCAGATCTGCCAGAAATTGAGGGTGAATAACAGCTTCCACCTGGGGGACAGAAGGAAAAGTGATGTGACAGGAGGTAACCTGTCAGCCAAGCAGCTCTAGAGAAGCCAAGAGCCTCTCATCCCTCTCCCTCGAGTTCTTATAAACTATGACCAGCTATACACGTTCACCTGCATGCACACACGTACACACACACACACACACACACACACACACACATTTCTCAGTACTGGAATAGAGCCCAGTTCCTAACTGTCTTGGGCAGAACCTTAGATCTTTGGTTCCCTAGAGTTCCCACCCCAGTACCTGACAGAAACTAGACATCTAGACCCAGCCTACCTTGGACACAAAGACCTCCTGAGAACACAGCTCATCGATGTAGCTCAGGAGACCTGGATCTGGATATATCCCTTCCTCCTCCTGCTGCTGTCCTTCTTCCTCTTCCTGCCTTCCATCTGACTCCATAGTGGCCAAGTGACTCCCCAGCAGCTCTTCCATGATGTCAACATACTCTTCCACAGCTTCTGGCGGGATCTCCTTGGGTGCCTCAGGAACTGGAGGCCTCTGGGTTTTGCGCTGCCGGCGGCGCGGGGGGCGTGCCTTGGAAGCTGCCTTCTTGGGAATGTACACTAAGGAACGTGATGGATAAAAAGAGATATGGAAAGTGGCACAGAGACTATAGCTTCCCAACCCTATGGGAGTACACTGAAATGTCTTCAGGCTGGACTAGGCCACCCTGAAAAGTACCAGCAATGGGAAAAGATGGAGGAGCTGCAGAGTCTAAGAGAGAGAATCACTTTATGAAGAATCTTGTAGCTCCTGAAATTCCAAGTTCCCTGATCAAGCCCCTATTTCTTAGGCCAATGGGGTATATTTACAATCTTGGTAAGACAGTAGTTGGTTAACTGATTAACTTGGCCAAAATCAATACCTAGTTTGGGACCCAGTCTCCCATGTTTGTGCTGTGTGGCACATCTAATGCCACTCACTGGAGGGAAAGTGACAGAAGCAAGAACAATGCCTTCTCTAACCCATGACTGGTTTCTGTAAGCCTCTCTGTGAGCCTTTGGCCTATAGCTCCTGTTAGAACTGATAGCTTTACCTGGCTGCTGACAAACCTCAGGGGCCAGGGGCCCTGGAGGATCAAGTTTCAGAGGGGCTGCAAGAGGCAGGGTCTGGGACTCATTCATCAGATTTGTGTTCTGAATCTGTATCTGCTCCTCAGCTTCAAACTCCATGAACCTGCAGAAGGAAATGAAAGCCTGGTTAGCACTGAGGCCAGGCCCACGAGAAACTCTGACACCAGCAAGGAGCTGCTCAAAGATGGTCAAATAACAGTTCTAGGTCGCCACACAGTCCCTTCACCTACGGTTATCACTTAGGAAAGCTTGTTAAGAAAATGAACAATATAGAGCTTGTAAGCTTTTCCAGGACAAAGACATGGCTTTTCCTCTTCTTCATACCATATGTCACCCAGCATCACTGAGGGTCTACCGCAGCAATTAATACAGACTTGCTGAATTCAATCAGGCCTATTGGGAGCCTGGTGGGATCCCACACGCAGGCTCCTCCTGAAGGCCTCATATACCCCTGCCTACAACCATTAAAAAATGGCTGAAATCTTGAAGCAGGCCTAGGGGTTGCAATTCAAGGCAGTTCCCACTAGGAGGCAGTGCTGAGATCCAGGAGTCCTGGGATGGACTAGGACTAGGCCCCAGAAGGGTAAATATGGGAGGTATGTATGCACCCAGAAGATTTGATGGAGAAAGTTAAAAAAAAAAAAAAAAAGCTAAACTTGGTGGAAAGGGTTCATTTTCCTCAGTTATTTTTTAACCAAGGAGATTATCATAGAGAAATGGGGGATATGAGCCAAGAGACTACGTGAGCATCCAGGACCCTGGCTTCTCCTGACCAACTTCTTCAAGAGCCAGCCCTCTGTGGGATGACGGGGATAAACAATTTCTATGCCACTATCTAGAGAAAGGGTGGTTCCAAGGTCTGGATCCATAGCCACTGGCTATCTAATCAGTGAGATAGGAAAGAACCTGCCTAATGGGGCGTACCTCCTCATCTCATTGCTATGTCCCTTCAGCATGGAATTTTTATACCAATTGACCTCTAATTCCATCCAAAGAGCTTCAGTGTCAAGGCCCCTAGATAATTCAAGATTAGGAAAAGGGAGAGCTTCCAAGAGGACATAGGACAGAAAAATTCTAGAGTCAAGGTAATGGAAGAAGTAGCAATGATCCAGGAGACCCTATCCTAGACTATGCCCCTCTTCCAGCATCCCTTTTAATAATCACCCACATACCCAGAACCAAGCCTCTCTTACCCACCCCCAACCCTCTCAGTCACACAGCCCCTGTTGGGAGAATGACAGTTTGTCAGACTCACTTTTCTGCCATCTCATAAAAGATCATCCGGTCATAGTTGCTGGTGTGCTCCCACTCCTGCACGGCCCTCGGCAGTCCCTCTTCCAGGGTCATGGTGGGCTTCAGCCGGGCCAGAGAACGAAGCACTGGGCTAAAACCCACACTGGGTCAGTCACATTCTACGAGTGCCTCACCCCCATCCCCGCATTCACCTGTCCTGATACTGTCCTAATACACATCCCCTGCTCCTCATCAGCTCTAGTGCCCCTCACTCCGGCCTGGCATGTCCCACCGCTGATTGGGCTTCTAGACTCCCCACCTCCCGTTCATTCATTGACCATCCTGGCCTTTCTTTCCGGTGAAATTTACAAATCTTACCCAGAATCAAACAAATGACTCTTTTCTGTATCTTTTAAAATCAACCACCCTTAATTCTCACAGTGCTGTCCTTAACTAAACATTAGGAAGAAAGTACTTGTGTTATTAAATTAATAGGTTTCATTGTAAAGTAGGCTTAACCCTGCCCAAAAAAGACTTTTGTATTTTAAAAAAGGCACTCACTAACCCAAATGAATCTCTAATTAAAGGTTGTATGTTTTTATTTGCAGATTTTTAAGTGTTTCTTTTTGCCTCTGGGATACCCCTCAAAGACAATCAAGTCAATACTCTTTTAAGCTTTTTATGATTCAATTTTGCCTCCCTGACCACCCGAGTTCTCTAGCTTTGTTGTGCCTAGAATCACCTGGCTAAGCTTGTTGTTATAAATATGGATTCCAGAGCCCCTGGATCCCAGGACTGATGCCAGCTTCATCATGATGAAGTTATCATGATGACTGGTGCAGAGGGTCTGGCCTGCACTTTGTGGAAGGCCCAGTCCCTGAGTGTGGAGAGCAGGAGTAGGCCAAGACCAAAAGTAGTGCAGGCTCAAGAGTTAGAAATTCGGACTTTCGGTCTCCAAGGGAAAACTCAGAGGTATCTGGAGAAAGCAAGGAGTAGTAGGTAAGGTGATCTATACTTAATTCTTTGAGGGGAGCCTCTTAATTTATTCAGCCCAGATTCAAAGTGGAAAGGACACTTTTTTGAAGAGTTCTGCTACTTACAAAAAAAAAATCAATAATCAATCGTCCATTATAAAATATAATGAAAAATGAGATTCAAGTTGCAATAGCAACACAGAGTAATTTATAGTTTCAATGCAATTCCAAACAAAATCCTAAGAGAATTTCATAGAATTGATTTTATATTCCTAAAATTAATAAGGAAAACCAATGATTCTACCAATAAAATATAAAGTTTTAAAGAACAAAGAGTTGAACCACTGGAGGAACAACATGTATGTTTTTAAAATCCTATAAAATGCGGTATGTGTTATGTAGTTGCTTACACAAAATGCTGAGGGTACAGTGCAGTAGGGGAGGCAACAGGTCTGCATAGGAAGAAAATTCCCCAGATGGCCAATGACTGCTTTGTAAGCACAAGAGACAGTCCATGACCCTGGGCTCCTTGACTAAGCATCTACTTACTCTTAAGCAAGAGATTTTGGTCTTTTGAGTTCTTTTCCTCTGCTAGATTGCCTTTGAAAAACACCAGCAGCAGCAGCAGCTACCATTTAATGAAGCATTCTTTGTGCCAGGCACCTTGCTAAGCACTTCACATATAATAACTCACTTCATCTTCTCAGCAACCCTCTGAGATAGGTATAATTATCCCCTTTCTGGATAAGAAAACTGAGGGTAAAGATATGACATGTCGAGCCCAGGATCACAAATATCACAGTGGATGGTTGGAGCCAGCTTTTGCCTGGCCCCACAACGTCCTCCTCTCTCCCTGGAATGGGTCAGGACACAGCACTCCTTATCCTGGCCAGTTTGGATGGCTCAATTCAAAGTCCAGAGGTATTAAAATAGAATGAGAGGGCCCTGACACTTGGTGTCAAAGACCTAAGTTCCAATCATTGCTTCTCACTTTATGACAGGAAACCTCTCTGAGCTTCAGTCTTCTCATGTATAAATGAGGATAACCATAAAAATGCTTGTCTCTGAGCATCACTTGAGAAAAGACACCTGAAGATTTGCCATAAACTGAGAAGTGGGTAAAGAGGCTAATTATCATCATCATCATCATCATCATCATCATACCTTTGTACTCACAACATCTCCATCACCCTCACGACCTGCCCTTGAGTATTCCTACATAGCCTAACTTCTTTTGTCCATCCCAAAGCCATCCTTATTAAAAAGCCCTAAGATAATTAATGTCGGGTCTCCCCACTTACATAAGAAAGCAGGAAAGAGCTTCTGCATCAGGAGTCTGGGAAACGTGCCTCTGGGCCAAAGCTTTGTAGCACTGCCAGCGACGGAAGTTCTCATAAACACCCTTGGAGGTATAGGAAAGGTTACCTAGTGAAGGTTTGGATTGAGTGGCTGGCAGATTTCCTCCAGTTGTCCCATGTGGCCCTGGCCAAGCCTTTTCCGGAGACACTGTGAGGGCCAGTTGGGAAGTTGGTGGTGGAGTCTGAGCAGGAAGGCCTGGAAGGCCCTCCTGGTTCACCCCAATAGCCTTAGTGGGCAGAAGGGTCTTCATGTTAGAGGCCGTCACAAATTGAGGAGGAGGACCTTCGGGGCCCCCACAGGGAGCACCTGAGGCCATCCAGTGGAGGGCAGACTGAGTAAGGATAAAGTTCTGAGTTTGAGAAGACTCAGCTGGCCCAGCTTCAGTCTTGACTTTAACAATGACTTTGGCAGCTCCAGCCTCACTGTGGCCAGGGACCCCATCCTCAGTCACCAACAATGGGCTGGGGAAAGCAGAGAGCATCAAGGAGTTTCCTGGAGAGAAAGCTGAAGGCATGGAGGGCTGTGCAGGCAGCTCCCAGGGTGGTTGGTCTGGTGGGCCAGGAGCAGGTGGAGGAAAGGGAAGTGCCGTGAAAGGAGACAGGGTGGTGCCAGATTTCATGGTCACATCTGGTCCAGGCAATGGAGATGCTGCTGAGACAAAGAAGAGGAGGGAATGGAGTGGGAGAAAAGCAAATCAGAAGCTAGGTTATCAGAGTTTCCCTATAGTCCCTGAAGAATCAGAGCTCTGATTCTCAACAGGTGAAGGAGGGTAGCTGGAGGGGGAGCTTGTATAGTTTGCAAGTGATTTTGATGTCCCCTACTCCCAGTTGAAAATTATTGCACTAGAGAAGTTGCAACCACTCTTGGACCCGCGAGCTCATACTCTGTAATACATTCCACCCAGCATACAGGCACATCTCTTACTCCTACATATTCCAAACTCATTCAAACCAGCTGAACCCACCTCCCAGCTACTCAGTTGTCCCTGCCACCACTCACAGCAGCGCTGTGCCCGGGAGAGGGTGTGTGGGTTAGATGTTTGGTTCTCAGAAATTTTGTTATACGATAGTCAAGGATGACTAGAGATAAGGGCCAGGAAATGGGCAAGGGGGAGGCCATCTGGGGAGGGAGGTTTCCAGAGCTTTAAGTAGCTACTGGACATGTTAAAATTTGGTGATGCAGACTATCTGTATTCCTTCTGCTTGGAGCTCCTATCAGAAATTTAGGATCTACCAAGAACAAGGCACTGACAATGAAGTCTGAAACAGTACCTGCCAAGAAGGAGTTACTAGAAGTTACAAGAAGGGCTCTAGGCAGAGAAAAAGGATAAACACCATATTTTTCCGTGTATAATGTGCACATTTTTGCCCAAACTTGTGATGGAAAAATAAGGATGCGCATTATACATGGGTAGTACTAATTCCATATCTATGTAAATATTTTTAATTCTTCTATTTATACCTATGAATTAAAAGTGTAACTCTAGAAATCAGTAATGATATCTGTATGCAAAATGATACCCTGGAATACAACACTCAGATTTTTTTAATTGTTAATTTATTGGGGTGACATTGGTTAGTAAAAATTACTTAGGTTCCAGGTGTACAATTCTACAGTGCATCGTCTATGTGATGCATTATGTGTTAAGCACCCAGAGTCAGTTCTCCTTTCAGCACCATATATTTGATTCTCCTTCACTCCTCTCCCACCATTCTCCCTCCTGATGCTTAGATAACCACTAAACTATTGACTGTGTCAATTGTTTCCTTGTTGCTTTAAGTTTTATATTCCATATATGAGTTACATTAAAAAAATAAATGCTAAAATTCCTTTATAATACAAAAATAGGTGCCTAACTACAAATAAAAATTTGAATTAAAAAATTAAAACAAAAGATTTTTTTCTCTGAAAGTTTGGGCCAAAAGACTTTTTCCCTGAAAGTGGGTGCACATTATACGTGGCAAAATACAGTACCTAAAATAGTACTTAATTAATCAGGGCATGTGTCTTCTAGAACTTTTAATAATAATAATAATAATAATAATAATAATAATAATAATAGATGCCTAATTTCATGCTACTCTCCTTCCCTTCTTATAAAGAATATTCCACTGGCAAACTAACAACACAGCTTCCACTTCCTGACCATGATAGAGACATGGAATATAAGTAAATGTGTCAACTCAACCATGGAGCAGAGAGCCAGGAGTATTCCACAAGTTCGGACACAATGAAATAGATCTGAGGGCCTCCGCTTCACAAAGAGTAGAAAAATTGAGAGTTTCTCAGGGAAGCCCCAGCTCTCATCCTGGCTAGATGACTCACCTCCGGTAGCCCTGGGGGAATCAAGGAAAAGTGCTCCCTGAACAGAAAGAGAAGCCACCTCTGGGGCTGGAAGATGCCAAGAGGCTCTGAGCAGAGACACTTACATGGTACCTTCCAATCTAACTTTCAGGGAGACATTTCTCTACAGACTTGGCAACAGATAACCCCACTGAACAGCTTTTCCTGTTTCACCCCCTACCCCCACCCCCAATATATCAAAAGTGGCCCAAACTCAATTCTCTCAGGGCAAAATTCTAGAACAAGCTCCAAATATTTAAAGATAGGCTGACCAGAAGTACCATTTTAGAAGGGATGGAAAACAACAATGCTGTCCCGTTTCAAAAGGTACATATATGGTCAGCCTAGTCTTCTGGGGCTAAATTCAAGGTGTCAGTAGGCTGACCATAGTTACCATTTTAAACGGGACAGTACCGTTGTTTAATGTCCCGTTTAAGATTGTACGTCTGGTCACAGGAAAACACAGGAACCTGGGCCTTCCCTTGGAGTCCCTTCTGTGCCACACGTACCACTGCCCATGCCACACAAACACATGGTGACAGGGTCCCTCTTCCAGAGAAACAAGTTGTTAACTGCCATCCCTTCTCTCTACTCAGCACTTTCCTCTGAGGTGCTTTGATGTGCTTCACAGAAGGCCATCTTCCTTCTTCAACCCCCGTCTTAATAGCACGATCTTATTCCCCAGTCTCCCCAAGGGTGATCCCTTTGGTGGGATTTAGCACTCTCACATCCCTCTAGGCCAGTCCAAAGAGCCCTGTTGCCGCCAAGTGAAGTGCTAAATTTGAATCCCCAAGGATGTGGCAGAGAGTGGTGTACCTTCCCTGTCACCTGCAGACTTACCTCCATCTGAAGACATTCTCTCAGGTCTTGTCACTAACCAGAGCTGTCTGGAAGCCTCCAGAATGAGAGAGTCAGGTCTAGGACACAGAGAGTAACCTGGTTCCAGTAGATATACAGGGATCTAAGGAGGGAGGATAAAGATCAGAACAGAACAGAACTAGAATCTAGAACTCAAGGTATTCTGCAGTGGGGGAGGGGATAGGGAATGTAGGGTGGGGGAGGGGAGATATTCCACAGCAAGGCTCTGGTAGATTGGCAGTAACCAGGAATACCCTCCAAACTAGATTATGGCAACAAAATTGTTGCATACCTCTTTAGGGCAATTTGTAATTTCTCAGATTCCTGACATTATAGTTCTGTATCTCCATTTCCTATATGATTCTTCACCAGTATATTTAGTTTTATGTCCTTAAATCCCAGCCAGTTCTGTAACTGACTTCCTATTAATAGCAGGTAGTGGCAGATCCTTGATTTAATTCAATGTTGGCTATATTTTCTGAACCAAATTCAGAACACATAGTTTGTGTACTTAAGATTGTCTGGGAAGATCCAGGGTGTTTGGTTGCTGTGTGCCTATCATTTCCTTGGAAAGCTGTCCTGCAGTTCCCAAACAGTCCACCATCAGCTCTGCAGTCCACAGAAGGCTCAGCCTTACTCACTGGCTGAAAAGCCCCACTCTATCAAAAGACTGGCATTTAGCCTAAAATTTCAAACCAAAAAGTCCTTCTGTTTACTAAATTATTTTTGATGTTTGCAAATTTTGTTACATAATTTTAATTTTTTAAGTGAGCATTACATTAGCATGGTTCTCAAGTAAAAGTATGCAAACTAGTATAGAGCAAGTCTCCCTCTCACTTTTTTCCTCTGGAACCTAGTTCTTTGTCCCAGAGGAAACCAGTATTATGTTTCCTGTGAATCCTTGCAGAGATATTTTATGTACCACAAGTAATTACGTTTTATCATTACGTTTATTATTTTTTAAAAAACCCCTTTCGGTTTTCTGGTTATAAAATAAACGTATATTTCAAAGATCATCTTTGTAATGTTACCTGGGCTCCAACGTCCATTTCTTTAGAGTCCTATAAGGAGAATTTCTACGTTCTTTGAAGCATTCTAAATCACCCCTAGGAGGTACATCTTATTATGCTATTATTAGCTACTCACCACTATAAGCGCTGAATTTGTGGTAAAGAGACCTGAGTTTGAATCTTTGTTCAAGCACTAAAACATACTCCACCATTTTCATAAAATAACTTCATGCTTTCTTCGTTGTACAGAATACTGAATACCCATCATGCACTCTTTACCGCCAATACTTTGAAACAGGGCGGGAGAACCGGACATAAAAGAGGGGAGAAAAGAAAACCTTCTCTCTTCTCTAAGGTAAAGGGGTTCCAAATCCTGGAGTTCTTTGTTTCTCCATGCACTAGAAACCCGCTGTCTCTGAAATGGGTGTGTGTTTTGCGATAAAGATGGGATTCTAACCACTAATGTTCAACTCATATCCACCCATATCCCCCTCTAATACCTAGCATTGTCTGGCACACAGTGGGCACACTCCATTTGTCTTAGAAAGCCTGCAAGGATGCAACTGGGCGCCAATGTCTACAAGGTTGCAACTGGGTTGCACCTGGGCCAAGTCCTTCACTAGTGCGCCCTCTTTTGCCCAGTAGGCGAAAGGCCTAAAAGGGACTACATTTCCCGGCATACCCTCAGAGAGACACTTCCGGCTATACCGGGAGGAAATTGACGAACACGTGAGGTCGTCCGACGGAGCCGCAGACAATATTAGAACTTCTGGCTTCAACGTGGTCATGTTTCTCCAGTATTACCTCAACGATCAGGGAGACCGGGTCTATACCCTGAAGGTGAGAAGAGGAAACGTGTAAATGGGAATGGCGAAAAACGTAGGTGGGAGGAGCGGTTGAGACCAGCCGCGGAGTTCCCTAGCTGAGGGGAACTTGAAAGCCCAGAAGCTAGGTGTGGTTAAAGCAGGAGTACGTATGTGACCGCTTGGTCTGACCGTCGCGTCTCCTTGTCTTCCTTTATAGTATAAAGGATATAAAGTTTATACCCTTTTTCCCGCGTTCCCCTCCCTATCCCAGCCTTCTTACCCCTTATGACGCCAGTGATTGAGTTTTCCTACCACTCCTGTACTGTGATTATGTTCTCTCTTCCTCTAACAGAAGTATGACCCCATGGGACAACAGACCTGCTCGGCCCATCCTGCTCGATTCTCCCCAGACGACAAATACTCTCGACACCGAATCACCATCAAGAAACGTTTCAAGGTGCTGATGACCCAGCAACCGCGCCCTGTTCTCTGAGGGTCCCTTAATTTCATTCCACTTGATACCCCTCCAAACTACCTGACTCTTTGGAATCCAGTGTCATCATTACCTTTGATCATACTTGTGCAAGGCAACAAGTTTGAATTTTTATGTTTTGACTCACTGGTTATTAAAATGATTTGAAAGAGCTCTTATTTTGTATGTTGTGCGAGTAAGGAAGTGGTTAAAAAACAAAAAACAAACGAGGGACATGAGAGAGAAGAGTACCTCAGGGGAACAATACCACTTGGAAGAAAGTCTTAAGTCACTGCTGTAGCAGAAGTAGTGCTGTATTGTTAGTGATAGGAGGGTATTGGGGAATGGAAAGAAAGGTTGAGAAAGACTCATGTAATTGTCAACATTTACAGAAAAATACCCCCGTTCTCACCCAAGTAATTTCTTGCCCCTTGAAATGACATTTTGACTCAAAATGGTAGAGTTGCTTGAAAATAGTAGCAGCTGTATTGTAGAGGGAAGGCAGTGAATTGGAAGTTAGGAGACCAGGGTTTTCTCCTCTCTATAACTTTTAAGAAAGTCACCTAACCTATTGAGTCCCAATGTTCCCATCACTTCTAAACTCTCAACTCTAAAACTGATTGGGTTTAGTGGTGTATCTTCAAATACATTCCTATTCACAATGGTTGTCCCACCAATAGGAATGTCTATGCATATTTACTGCCTCTCTGGAAATATTCCTAGGCTTTCAGTTTTCTCCATCAAGAAATTGTATTACACCTAATTCTATATTCTCTGGCAGCTAGCTGCTATGTGGACCTCTGTGTGGATCTTAAGTTAAAAGATGAGGTATGAGAGATTCAAGCAGTGATTTTGTTTTTCAAGCTACTGTTGGGGGTTAATAAGAAAAGATACCTGGGAGATTTCTTAGGACTTGAGCTGTTGTCAAAGGGCAACCATAAATTTTTAATTCAGTCACTTTATATTAGAAGGATGATGAGGCAAAATATTGTATACCAGCGTTCAAGAAATACCTTGATCTTCCTTACTTTGTGAAATTAATTTATTCATTTCCCAGTCTTCTTATTCATGGCTTTTGACATTGGATTTGAATATTTGCTTAATGCCACAGATTTTGAAATTGCATTGGGAGATTGTTTTCTAATTTTACAATCTTTTCTACTACATTAGGGTTCTAGCCTCCAGAAGCAGATGTAACATAAATCAGCACAAATTTGATTTATCAAGACTGGCCCTGAAAAGGGGTAGATATGTTTCTTTTGGAATCTGATGTTTGACCATCCCAACGGAAAGTTCAGGATGGTTATTGACTGCCGAGAAAAAAAAATCTAAACTTGGGTCATAGTTAATACAAGACGTGATTTTCAAATCAATTACTTATATGGGAATGGTGAAACTAAATACTTGTTTCCTGTCAAGCAGTTTTTTTATTTCTTAGCCTATTTACTTACAGGGTTCTTAGCATTGGATCTGAGGGATTTTAAAGTTACTCAGTCCTATTAAGGTGATAGTGATGAATGAAATATTAAAACTTCTGCAAATGGCTAGAAAAAGGATTTGCTATGGAAGGTTTTTTTTTTTCTGTTAGTCTTATGGGGTGACATTAATAAGAATTACATAGGTTCCAAGTATACAATTCTAGTTCATCAACTGTGTATTGCATTATGTGTTCACCATGGAAGTTTCTTAACCACCAAGTCAGCTAATGAAATTTGCCAATTGTTTTTTAATATTGACTGTAATTCAATCTCTATAATTTACCCCCCACAAAGAAGCATTAGTTTTATTCCATGCTACATTCTGTGTAGAGTGAAATGAAAAGACTTTAATATGAAAATATTCCTAATTGAAGTAGAGGAGAAAGCAAACTGATTTGAATATATCAACGATTTTTTTCCATAAGAGATCCCCTGGGATTAACATCTGAGATATACTCAGAAATGGGAGAAGAGTCTTATGAGGTATATTGGTATTAGTAGATATGTATAAATTAATGAAAATAATCTCTGGTATGAAACAAAGTTGAATTTTGTAGAAATCTAGCATTTCTTTATAAAGGGAAAGTCTCTGAGATTTGAATGAACAACAGGCCTCCCTGAGGAAAAAACATCCCTCAGAGAAGTGCATTTCTTGCTTCCTCAGGTGAGAAAACTATAAACCTTATTGAATGAGGGTCCAAGTTCTTTAGACTGGAACTTGTTTTCTCCTGAAATTAGTATTTCCATACAGTTACCATAAATTTATACTGTAATTTAAAAAACAAAAAACTGTAAGCCTGAATCAATAGACACAGGTTTTATAAAGCACCTAGATTTGAAGAGGTTTACATTTTAAGTGGGCATTATTTCTCATTTTGTTACCTGGATCTTTTTAACCTGACTTTGGACCTTGTGTGTCATTTGATAAAAGGGAATTTCCTGGCTCAGGTCTTGAATACAGTTTTGATCTATCACTAAAGATGATGCTTAAAACATTTCCACTTGCGTAGAGGAAGGACTCAGGCAAAGCCAGGGCTTAGTAACTTTCGAACCAAACACCAGTGAACCAAAATTTACTGAATTATTAAATAAACATGCTAAGAAAAATACTCTGGTGGCAGCAGTAGGGAAAACACTGGGAATGGAGTCAAGAGAAAGTATCTTCTCTAGGTCTAAAATTAATACGTTTTCATTAATGGAATTTTCAGTCTGACCAGAAAGTGAACATAGCATTTCCCCCAGCTTTATTGAGATATAGCTGACAAAATAGTACATATTTAAGCTGTACAATGTGATTTAATAAATATACATTGTGAAAGACGGCATTTTTTTTTTAAAGGACAGGAAGAGGAGGGAAGGAATGTAGCACAAAGTGCATAAACTTGAGGATACAATTCTTTAGAAGAGACCGCTACATAAACTATCCTAATACTTACATATATATATACTAGCTAGTTATGACCCAGTAAGAGTCATACCTAGATAGTATGTGGTATTAGGAGGTTTGTGATTTTCAAAGAAATTAGGAGTGGTATTTTCAGAAACGCTCTTATCAAAGAGAGGGTTTTTGAGGTTCTGAGGGGAAGGGGCAGCCCCTTCTCACTGAGACGCCTGCAGATTGAGTTGTTGCAAGACGGCACAACCAAGAAAAGGATTTGTTTTCTCTATTATACGTAGTTCAGGCCTCCATACCCAACTACAATTCCCGTCGTGCTCCGTCCATCTCACATTCGGCTCTGCCCCTCGGCCGCCAGTCCCGCTACGACTGGGGTGAACGCATGCGCGCATCTCTCCGTCCGCCTACGGACAGAGGCTGGGCGGGGCTCCCGGCGCTCGCGGGACGGTGCCGCCCTCCGACCGCTCCCCTGCTCCTTTTCGGACCGTTAACCTCGAATGAGGAACAAGCCAGGAGGGAAGGGAGGGGCTGCGGCGGCGCGGGCAAAGCCCGCCGGGCCCGGGGCCGAGAGCGGCGGGGTCACGTAACGGCTGCCTTGGCGTCTGCCCGGGGAGGGGGCGCCCTCCCCGGCAGCCGGAGCCCTCCTGCGCTTGCTGCGGCTCCGAAACAGTTACCCGCTCGTAAACAACAGCTGCGCGCGCACCCCTCATCAGCTGGCCCCGGGATCCCGCACCTGCGAACCCTTCCTACATCGGTGCCTCCCCTCCTAACAGGCAGAGCCAGCCTGGGAGGCCGTCTCCTCTTCTACTAGGACCCAAAGGAAGAACAGCAAGGGGCTGACCAGCCCCAGGGACCTGGTAGGGGAGAAAGCGTCTGCCGGCAAAGGGGTGGCCGGTCGAGTCACACGCAGGAGAAACCCAGCAAGGGGACCGTGAACTCGATGGACTAGCAACGACCTGCCACGACCCTGAGTCCGAGGTGTCTCGATCCGCTAGCCGCCGCCTCCCAGATCCCGGAGACCTTTCTGCAAGAAAAGTGGGCCGGCGGGTCACTCCCGTAGACCTCTAAGAGGCAGGAATCCACTCTGCCCCTGCATCCACCTCTGCTCACCCTTCTCTCCTCATTCTCCTCCGTCCAGTAGTGTGGGATATTTTTCCCGTTATGCATGCGCACCTCTCCCACCAGATCCAAGTGGATTATCGGCTTCAAAAACCTCGGGTGGTTGTACACACACCTCCTCCCAGCCAGACCTGTGGGGTATTCACCTGATATACAACAGGTGACTGAGTGCACTCCGATTCGCACTCTGATCTATGCTACATTTTCGTGGTAAGGGTGGGCCTGCGCGCACTTAGCTAAACTAGAACCGTGGGGCATTCACTAGGTAAAGGACTAACTAACTACCTTGGGCGAAACCTGGGGGTCGAGAGGAGAAAGGCTTCACCAGCTTCTCTGAGACCATGGCACTGAGCCCGCGGCCCTGGATCGAGAGAGATAGCTAGAGAGTTCTTCATTCTGAAGGAACGAAGTTAAAAAATAGACATCGTCTTGTCTTTTTTTTTTTTTTCCCTTAAATTTTTTCAGCTACTAGTAGTGCACTTTCTGGGACAATCTACTTGAATTCTGAAAATAAGAATTCTTATTTGGACCTTTTTGTGTGGTGTAAAGCGAGGTAATTGAGGTGTTTTTTTTTTTTAAGTTATCTTTTCTATTTTTGCGATCAAAAGCATCTAACGTAAGAAGAAAGATTTTTGTGGGGTTTTCCTTTTTTTCTTTGCCCTTATAAAGGAAAAGAAAAAAAATGCATCCTCCAGAAACCACCACCAAGATGGCTTCAGTTCGGTTCATGGTGACACCAACGAAGATTGATGATATTCCAGGTTTGTCAGACACCAGCCCGGACCTCAGCTCCCGATCCAGTTCCCGAGTAAGATTTAGCTCCCGAGAAAGTGTGCCTGAAACCAGCCGTAGTGAGCCAATGAGTGAGATGTCTGGAGCTACCACTTCATTGGCAACTGTTGCACTGGATCCAGCCAGTGACAGGACTTCTAATCCACAGGATGTTACTGAGGGTAAGTAGAAAAACAGGATACTTTCATTGCTGGCTTATTTATGGGGGGATGACTGTCTCCTGGGAGATCATTTTTCCATTACATAAAAATCATCAGGAACCGAGATATACCTCCTTTTGTGATGCTGAGGAACCCTTTGGAATAATGGTTAGCATAGTGGCTCTCTGCAGTAGTAATTTGGCACGTGGGAAGGTATATGGCAAGAAGGAAAGTAGATGTGTATATTTGACTTCCTCATTTTTGTCTCCTTAGAACTGAAATGAGTATTTTGGTTAAGGATGAATGGCAAAGAATTTAATGGTGTTTTGGCACAGAGAATCCTAAATAGTAAAATTTAGTGGAGAGCTAGCTTTGGGGCTCTAACTATTGCGGTCTGCCTTTAAGGCCACTTACAAGGGTGTATTGATCACATGTTAGTTACTGGCTTTTCTACAAAGACTTCAGATATTGTAGCACAAATTCTTTTTAAAAATTTGTATTTTACAAAGGTAGTGGTTCAAGTAGCTAAGCTTTCTCTGGGTGAGGTTGGGTAGATCTGTGTGCTATCCTGTTGAATGGAGAACTTCTAAAGAGGCTTTTAGGGCCTGATTTCCACATGATTTTTATCACTTTGAACTTTAAATGGAATGTATTGACTATTGAGCCTTTGTAGTCAAGAAGTAGTATACAAGCCACTTTTGACTGAGATTGACCACTGCAGAGTTTTGGCTTCCTGAACCAGTTTGTGTCAGCTGGCTTGGAAGTTTTCACTGGATTGACTAGGAAGAGGAGATAGAAGAGAGAGATTACTAAAATGGAGAGATCATAACATTTTTTGGAGTCTAAAGTAGAAGAGTTTGAGAATGCTATACTGCTTTATGTATTTAGTTTTATAGTTTTTATATATAACATTTGGTTCTACATTCTAATGAATGTAGATGTGTCTGGTAATACAAATTTCTCATAGAAATTTTAAAGACTCTTAAAATGATATTTCACCTAAATTTAAAAACCATAGCTTGAGCCACTGATTTGTGAAAGCTATTTTCTGGTGCCAGGAAATATTGTTCCTCCTAACCTAAAGGGTACAGGAAACCAGAATTATTTTAGTACCTTGTTTCTGTTTATGGTCTTTAATTTCTGGAAACAAGATAGATTTAGTAAAGTTTATAGTCGTATAGAATTCACTTATCCTCAACGTTTTTTAATAGAAGTATTATAGATTGGTTTGTGGACTTAATTATTTTCAACTTGACAAACTTTACTCTGTGTACCACAGTGTTAAAATTACATTATGGAATAAAAAGTAATTTTCACTTACTTTGCCTGCAAATTAATTGTAAATTATAGTTTTAGCTTTTATTTATCATACTGTGTTTAGGTTGTAAAAGTACCATGTAAAGACTGCAACAGTGTTATTTATTTTTTTTAATTGCTGTAACTGTCATTAGGTAATTTACAATTAAGTATTGTTAGGGTAACTTATATGTTATGGAATTGTTTGTATTCTGTTTTAAAATGTGGGCTTATTTCCATAATGTGTTAACTTGCCGAACAGGATCCTTGTTTATTTTAGGCTGCTATCCTAATGTAAGCATTGTTTACAGCACAGGGTGGTATCTTTTTATACTATAGGGGGAAAACTGTGGACATATCTAGGTGAAATCTCTGTTGTTTAGGTGGATACAGAAGTTAAAGCTTGGCTCTCTTATCTAACACATTCCTTAATGTTGAAATACTCTGGTACCAGATGGAAATGAACTGTCCAGCCATTAGATTGCACTTTCCCCCATACTCTTAGGAAACTAGTTTCCTACTTTCCCAATGACCTACTTTTTCTTTATGTCTTTTTAAAAAATTCTTAATGATGACTATTATCCTGTGACACATTTTCCCCACAATTAGAAGGAACTGGTTAGAAATAGAATTATTTCACCTTTGGCTTCATAATATGTGGGTGCTCTTGTTACACATAGATCTTCAAAGGATTTTGTTAAGAAAATCAAGGACATATATTAATCTGCATTTGTCTCTGGGCTGGAGTTAGTATAAAACTGCTATTCCCGTTTCTATAATTGACTCTACCCTTAAGCTCATACCTTATTTCAGAAGTGTGTTTGCTACTCAAATATTTAGAATTCTTTTATTTATTTATTTATTTTTGGCCCTTTCTGCAATCCTTCTGTAGTGATATTAGTATGATTCTCAATCCTTTCCCCACAATTCCGTGCCTTCCACATTTCTTCCAGGAAAGAAGCTTACTATCTTAACTGTCTTTTCTCATTATATACCTTTTACTTAAATTACTTTGCACAACCAAAAGGGAGTTGACACATGCAGTTGTAAACATTTATTTGTGTGTTTTTATTTTTTCTACTGTTGGCATTTTGAGAGATAATTATCTTTCCTTCCAAGAATTTATAGTTCTTCCATTCAAGGTTCCATTAGAGTTTATGTGTCTGTCCAGCTGGTAAATGAAATCAAGAGTCTTAGCACTGTATTTGCTTATGCATGAAGAATGTCTTAAAGATACAGAAGGAGCTGTTGAGAGTGGATATCTCTGCAGAGTTTTGAAAATAGGGTGGAGAGTGAGAATGTCCCTTTATCTAAACAATTCAGAAGAGCATATACAATTTTTTATATTGAGACTGTATCACTTTTATAAAAAAATGTTTTTTAATAGGCATAGCATGTTTGGGAACCTCAGATGATCAAAAATCAAATTCTGGTCAAACCTCTTTTTATTATTGAATTTATTGGGGTGACACTGGTTAGTAAAATTTTATAGGTTCCGGGTGTACAATTCTACAATACATTATCTGTGTATTGCATTGTGTGCTCACCACTTAGACTCAGTTCTCCTTCTATAACCATATAGTTGACTCTTCCTCCCTCTTCCACGACCCCAGTCCCCATTTTAATAAATGAGAAAACTAAGGCTTATAGAGACAATTATTTGTAGATTACAAATCGGCAAGACCAAGATTGAAGCACAGGCCTCCTGACTCCTGTTCAGTGCTTTCCATTTATATCATTTTGCGTCTGCTATGATAAACATTTTTTTTTAATTTAATTTAATTTTTTTTTTTGGGGGGGTTCTCTTTCCATCACCTTACAACCATTTGGTTATCTTAAAGGATTCTTAAAATAATAATAATACCAAGAAAGAGCAGGGAACATATTTTTATATGTCTTACACAGGCTTTAATGCATTTCAGCCTTTACAATTTAATATAGTCCCTGAGGCTCTTACATGTGTGAGGCCCCCTGGTAGAAATTATAGGAAATATGCAGGTAAAATATGATTTCTGCCTTTGGAGAGCTTATGACATAGTGGTGAAAGTGATGAGAACACTATCCATTCCTTCACCCAACATTTACCCAGCACTTATGGGTCAGGGGGTGTTAAATATGTAGGACTGATAAAAAGAATCCAATGACTATTCTAAGAAAAGTGATGATCTCATAGAAAAAAGAAACACATTTTCATATAAATTATAATGCTGTATGATAAATTCAACAAAAAATATATGGCAAAATGCAAAATGAGAAACATAACAGCAAATTTTAGACTAATACAATAGAAAAATAAGGCAAAGTAAAATGAACTGGGGTAAAATGGAGATGCTAAAAGACTGAAGAACTTGATGAGGTAAAGAGGTTGTCAGAGATGTAGAAGGCTTAAAGACTGTGGTCAAACAGTTGAATGCTGGAGTTAATGGTTTCAGAGGAAGGGCAGTTTCAATGTTAACATGATATAGTGTACAGCCTTGGTAGTAAGTTTTTGAAGTGAAATAAAAGTTAAAGCCAGTTGAGTGAAGGAGTTCTAACTGTACCAACCTTGAGGCTGGCTGTTGCCAAGTTTTCATAGAAGGGAGTTAGGTGGTAGAGATGCAAAAATAATTCAGGTAAGTCTCTCCAAGGAGTCACCTTCTCTGAAACATTTTCTGATTCAACTTATACCCAGATAGAATAGATTAGTTCTTTATGTCCCTATACCCCTTATACAAACTATTATTGTAGAAGCACCTATTTCACTTAATTTTGTTGTTTTATTTATAAATTTTCTTTTTTTAATTATGCTGTAAGGTTCTTGAGGACACAGACACTAAGTTGTCTTTGTATCTTCAGCACCTGAAATAATAATGTCACACATATCTTGTACTCAATAAATACATATTGAGTTGAAAATATTCTAGCATAAAAAAAGAAGAGACAAATATAAACAACACTTAAAAACATACTGTGATAAAGGCAAATTAAATGTACCTACCTATTAGAGCAGTGATGCTTCATTTGGCTGCATATTGGAATGATTTTGAGATCTTTTTAAAAAATACTTTTGCCCCATTCCTAGGGATTTTGATGTAATTGCATCCATAGTTTTTAAAAGCTCTTCAGCTTATTCTCATATAAAGCCGGAGTTGAGGGACCATAGCTCAAAATCGAAAAGTGATTAATGCTATATACATGGGAAGAACTTTCCCACCTGAGCTGGGCTTTGAAGGATGAACAGAAGTTCACCAAGTGGATAAGGCACAGCAGGTTTTTCCTTAAGTGTCAGTTCATCTTACAGAATGTTAATCGTGCTTGGGACCATTACGTTACAGATGGACATTTAGCCTACTGAACAACCCATTATGTGTTATCAGTAGGTCTCATCACTTTTTCATGATAGGGTTAAATCAGAATAATGTTTGACTAAGAAAATTCAGAAGCTCTTTTTTTCATAAGAACAATTTTCAAAGTACCAAGCCCTTTTCTACTACTTTTCAAAAAAACTTCTAGTTTTTTGCCCCAAACCAAAATAAGTGAGTTACACTGTATTGCTGACCATAGGTATCTAACTACTACCCTTCTTTTAAATATACCCTTCATATTATGTGTGGTTATTGAATAGTGTCCACTTTGCTTTTCACTCTAATAGCCAAAACACAGAAGGTAGTAAAATAGATAATTAATTTTATAAAAATAAATGGATTTGGTACCTTAGTTTACCTCATAGCTATCCTCTGATAGATTTTAAAAAGGGTTTTCAGTATCATTTGTCTGAAACATTTTGGTTGTAAACTACAGCTGTTTTTCCCTCCTCTCCATACTACATAGCCAATGATTAAACTTTATAATATGCTATTTTTTACCATAGGGAGCAATCAGTCAAATCCAGAATATGGACAATTTTATTGAATAACTAGGCCCTTTAACAAATAAATGGTATGGAGTGAAGGAAGAATGAGAGAAAGAGAGGGAACACTGTTAACAGCTAAAAAGCATATCAACCAAATGCAGTTTGTGAACTTTGGATCCTGATGTGAGATAATCAGAGAAATGTGATTGTGTACTTGGTATTAAACAATATTAAGGAATTATTGTGGATTTTCTTACATATACCAGGGGTGCCAAAAAATGTATATACATCTCAAGAGGTGTTCTCTATGTATTACATAAATCCTGGTGGTAACCACTTTGAGCACCTTGTAATTGCAGAAGTCAAATGTGACCTGTATTCATCTTTCGTTATTGGTTTATATTGAGTATTATATTTTTAATACATTTTTTTCTTTTCTTAAAATATGTGTACTTTTTTTGGCACCCTCTGTATTTATGATATTGTTGGTAATATAAAGGGTAATATAAAGCCCTTATATGTGGAGTTTTATATTGAAGTATTTACAGATGAATCAAATGGACCCCCTGAGAAAACAGTTGAGGAGAGACAGGCAAAACAAGATTGGCAAACATTTATAATTTGTTGAATTGGAGTAAAAGGTACATGAGAATACATTTTACTGTTCTCTATGCTTTTATGTATGTTTGAAAATTTCTATAGATAAAAACTTTTAAAAGATTAAATTGCAATCAAGGTGCTTTAGTAATCTTTTATAGAGCCTGTCATAGACTGATCTAAATAATTTGATTAAATATCAGTGATTGGTAAAGGGATTGCTTCAGCTTCTTCTGTCTTTAGTCGTCTCTTCTATGTCCTCACTAATTCTTCCTACCAGGGACTTCATACTTTTCTTCAGTGGTATGTTTCTTGATTCCAGAGTCTCATAAGCTTTGCTTTGATACTGTCTGTACTAGAAAGAAAAAGAAGGAAGAAGACACTCTTGGGGACCTGGGAACGTCATGAAAGTCATGCTTTCCCATTTTAAGACTTTTAAAATATGGGGAATGTTTCTAATGCTGACTTTTAAGGCAATTTGTAATGAAGGACCTATGAGGATGCTATTATGCTGTACACTTTTGGATAGTGGACTCTTTTTTTCCCCCTCTTCCTAACAAATACTGGTGGACTAGCAAGACCTTTGTGCAAATTCGAAAAAGGCACCCCTCCCAAGCTTTACTGGAGAAGGCAAACTGGATTTCAGCCTCCAGCCCCCTGCCTTTTGGCCTAACACGATCTGCATGCTGCACTTGGTGGACTTGTTGACTCAGAATAAGGCAGATTATGTGTGTTTTAGTTCTTGGTGATGTATTTCTTAACAGTTGGTATGGAAGTTCAGAGAGGTATATTGTAGGAATTATGAAAGCCTTTTATTTTGTGAATGTGTAAAGCAATGTATTTTAATATATTATCTTAATGGAGCATTCTAAATAAATAGGAAAACAAAATATAGTCCCATTAAAACTTTAATTAGTGATTTGGTATATTTTGTAGAAATTGAGCAATTAAATATGAAGCTATGAGCACAAAACTGTAGAACATATAGTACACATACACACATACGCGTGCACACAGAGCACCTTGCTTTAACTGCACACGTTCAATAGCTGATTAATAAGAAATAGTGTTACCAAACTTAGTTTTAAGGTGTATTTTTATCATTTCTGATGTTCAGGTGCATTTTACTTCTAATGTTAAATCGTTGGTGCAATTGACAGTTAACAAAATTTCAGAATCAAGTGAATGTTGTAAATTAATCTGAGAGGCTATGCAAAGCTGGAAGTTACCTTTGGATGTCTTGACTGAAAATATGTAAAATTGAAGTTTCTGTAGTTGAAAAGCACAAAAATAAAAAACAAAAGCTGTACTAAGTTGTAAGGAAATGACATACATGTTTAGGCCTTAATCCTAATTTTAGTGTTTCTTCGTTGTTGTTTTTAAAATTTCCTGCTATTTTAGCTCAGAGCTGGGCTTTAGTTTCTAGTTTCCCTGCTAAATTAATCAATGACAACTTCTGCTTTGTATTTTTATTACTGCATTGCTAAACCTTGTTACATTTCTAATGGCCTTGAGAAATTCATGCAAGATTATCAGTTGATAGCATCCATCTGTTTACAGTCAGAATCATTTTGGTAGAAAGCTTTAATTTTTTGCAAAGTGGCACCAGAATTTCCTCCTTTTACCAGACAAGTTTGCTCTTTCTCTGGGGTAAGGCTATTTATTTTTCATATTGCTAGTTTAAAAGAAGAAAACATAAGTTAAAATTTCTTGTATATACATGTATACATGTGCATTTTCAATTTGGAGAGCTATGACAAATTGAATACAACTGAAATTCCTCTTTATTGTGAAAACATTAGCATTTAACAGTTAAGCTTTCTTTTTAATATCCAGAAATAATACTTATTTTCACAGCTGGCTAATATACATCCTAAAATGCATGTTAAAAATTATGTTTTGTTAAAAAAATATGTTTTGTTGATTTCTTCTATTTAACAGTGTGCTAATATAAAATTTTAAGAAATGAAAGGAAATAGAAAACATTCTACCCTGACTGTTAGATGAAGTTAATTTTTTCCTTTCCTGAAAAATCATCAGTTTTGATATTTTTTCATTTAAAAAGTCGTTTTCTTCTGAGCTAAGATGGGATTTCTTATCTAAGAGAAAACTAAAGCTGGTATGGTTAGGTAAACTGCCCACGGTCATACAGGTAATAAATTGAAGAATAGTGAATTGAACCCAGGTGTGTGTGATTCTAATACCAGTGTTCTTGTCATTACACTTTCTCTAACAGTGGTTGGCTCTATTAAAACATTTATTAAGCTGCAGTTGTGTAGTAGAGTACAGGAAGCATAAAAGAAATACAGTTGTTATGTTCTGGGTATATTTTTGCAATTATTTTGCCTGGCATTGGGGGCATGAAAGGAAATGGTGGGCGGGTGAGTGGGGGTAATAAAAGGACATGATTCCTGAATAGCTTAGGGATCTATGTTCCTAAAAAAGAAATCTGGCATAACAATGTGTATTTCACACTTTTACACAAATAATCTGCAAATAGCTAGGGCATTGTAGTAGTGCTGAGTTATATGAACAGTTATTTAGTTACATTAGTCCATCTGTCCTAAAGTTACTGAATATTCATATTTTGACCAAAGTCTTAGTAGATCTATTTTAAAATGGAATTTTATTGCAGGGAGGAAGAAAGTAGTAACTTATAAAAACACTTTTTGTATGAGGTAAAAATTAACTGGAAAATATTGTTTTGAATTGTGTTTTCATTTTTCTTTTTTAGAAATATGTCCTAAGTTTTTTATTTGTTTGTTTGTTTGTTTTGGTTGGTTCCCTGATTGGGATCGAGCCCAGGCCACGGTGGTGACTGCACCAAAGCCTAGCCACTGCACCACCAGGGAACCCCTCAACATAAATTTTGACAATATGTTGCTTAATATCAGCTTTATTTTCTATACACTGTAGTGTTGACTAGAAGCCCATCTAGCAAGTATTTCATAGTGAAAGAATGAATCGTCATACATCACAAGTGAAATAGCTGAGAGTGTACCTCTTGGGCTGGAGATTCTTGGGTTCTTTCACACCTGGGCTATAATGACAGTAGACTAATAAAAGTAATAGTGGAAGCTGAGGGCTCTGGGTACTCAGAAGCATTTGGTATATATCTTCTTTCTGTTGGAGTTAGCAGCCAAAATGGCTGACATAGCTGTCAAATTAAAGTAGCAAGACATGAGCTATCCTACTGCATTATTCCTTAGTGAAGACTCACAACGTTAGGGCCCTGAAGAAGTAACTGGGCAAGTTGATAGTGTGTTGTGGTCTCAAGGGTTTTTGTTTTTTTGTTGTTGTTTTTTTGCATATACTGTATTGTATATGTATAGTCCTTGTTTTAATATATTGTCTTTTATTATATCCTTAATTGGATAACAAGACTAAATTCCTTGAGGGCAGAATGGTGTCTTGCTCCCCATTGCATTCCTATTTCCTGGCACATCATGGGCTTTCAAATACATAATGAATGCATGATTCCTTCAGCTTCAGTAAAGCATGAGCTTATTCTGATGTTTGATTTGGAGAACTCTTTGTCTACCTTACTCTACAATATTATGAATTTATCAGAAAATAATGTTTTTTCTATGTATTATCTTTCAGTTGTTAGCCCTCAAATGCAGTATATGCTAGTCTATAAAAATTCTTCTTTTTTTTTTTTTTTTTTTTTTTTTTGTAGTATGTGGGTAGCTCCCTGGCTGGGAATCGAACCCAGGCCGCAGCACTGACAGTACCAGCGCCAAAGCCTTAAGCCACTACACCACCAGGGAACTCCCTAAAAATTCATTTTCATAGACAGTCGTAGGTACTTTTGAGATTTAGGTTTAAGTCCTTACTATCCATGGTAGTTGGTCCTTACTAAAAAATTGATTAACTCATTTAATTCTTTATATACTTGTCTACATAGTAAGGTAAAATTTAGAATTTGTGACCATTTTGATATTTTAAACTAATATTTACTGTTGTAGTATCTAAGGGAGAAAAAAGGGTTTACTGAATATGGTAAATAAGGAAATGTATATTTCTACTTGAGAGTCAGGAGTTCCCTGATGGTGTAGTGGCTTAGGCTTCAGCACTGGCGCTGCGGCCTGGGTTGGATTCCCGGCCAGGGAACTAGCCACATACAAAAAAAAAAAAAAAAAAAAAAAAAAAAAAAAAAAAAAAAAAAAAGTCAGCATACTTTTCAGGCTCTAGCTACAGCTCTAAATTTAAGTAGTGAACTGCTCATCCCTTTTAGTAAAATGCTTACAACATCCTCTAACAGAGCTATTTGGAGTGTTATTATGCAGACAGTGCTGGTCCATAAGCTGTTTGTCTATTACCTGCCTTATAAGGAGATAAGTTCAGTTCAGAAATTGAAAGTTTTTAAAAACTTACAGGTGATGTAGTGGCTAAGCTTTGGCGCTCTCAGTGCCGTGGCCTGGGTTCAATTCCCAGGGAGGGAACCACCAAAAAAACCAACCAAACAAACAAACAAAAAAAAACTTGCATAGCAGTTTGATAGAGCAATTTTATGTCTGCCGAATCTAATAATAAAAACTGAAATTTATATTTTGTTCATTTTCATTTTTCTAGTAATTCACTTTCACTATTTTTTACAATAATTTTATCCCACAGCCGATTGTAAATTTAAAGAAAAATAGCCCTTTACCAAAGATAATTTGCAAAGCATTGTTCTAAAACAATGGTTCACAGCCTTTCATATATTTGCCTAACCTTCTGAATGATACCACATTCAAGGGGGTGTGAAGTAGTGTTTCCCTACCAGTTGCCCTTTGAAGCATGAGTATCTGCATGGGGTTGGGGAAGTAGGTTAGTCTTTAAAGCAAGTCTGAAATTTTCCTTAAGAATCACTGCTGGCGGGGGTTCCCTGGTGTGTAGTGGCTGGATTTCAGCACTGCGGCGTGGGTTCGATTCCCAGCCAGGGGACTACACACACACACACACACACACACACACACACACACACAGAATCGCTGCTCTAGCACATATGATCTCTTTCCTCTCTCCATATAACTATATATCTGAAGTTATAATTCAGATATTTTAAAGAAATTCAGATCTTCTCAAACACATCTCTCAATAGAATGAATTATTATAGATTTGTTGATATACAGATTTATAAAATAAAGAATATGGAGTAGTGTCCAATCTTTTGGCTTCCCTGGGCCACATTGGAAGAAGAATTGTCTTGGGGCACACATAAGATACACTAGCACTAACAATAGCTGATGAGCTAACAAAAGGTCACAAAAAAATTTCATAATGCTTTAACAATTTGGTTGGACATCCCTGGAAGGGTTTACAACTGAGGATAAAACATAATTAACCTTTGTAGCTCAAAGTTCTTCATAAGTTTACCTTGATCAAGACAATTATTTCAAACAAAGAAATTAAAGTATAATATAGTTAGTTCCCACTAGCATTTAGTTGCTGGCTAGTGGTTGTAGTGATTCAATAAGAATGGCTACCCTAAGTGTTTTGAAATAATAACATACTACATCAAAAGCGACTGCTTGGAAGTAGATTCCCTTTTCTCTAATATTTCTTGTAAAAACACCATTTCTAATAAACCACATACTGTAAGCGCACAACTATTAATTGGTTATAATTTTAAAGGTTAAGTGTGATGAGATCTCAATAGTGAATAAAGCACTCTGAATGGTTTCTTCTGCTTACCGGGGAGTTTAAGAGAACTTGACAAGGATTGAATCTGTTGCCAAATCAGAATCCGTTGTTCTTTGTTCAGCACTCCCACTCATCTTGTGTGCACCTGCACACATGCTCACTTAATATACTTGCATAAAACCTTTTCTTATGATGTGTGTGTGTGAGAGAAAGATGGAGAGAGTGAAAAGGTGTCTACAGGTAAGATGAATTAAGTCTACATTGTGTGTGCTCATGAAATCTAGCCTATTCTATTTTATATGTTTTAATAGCCTGCTGCTACCTTTGATCAAGATTTAATTGCATTTTTTATTAAAAAAGAATTTTAGTGAACATGTTACTAAAACCTAAATATCATATCTACAATATCATATTTCTCAAGAATGAACAACCTTGTATTCAAAATGTATGTGGCTTTTTAATTTCAGGAATTTTGCTTACTGCTTGCTTATAGAAGTTTTCTTGCATCGTTTTTTGCATCCATTTTTAGCATGGATTACTAGATTCTTTTTTAGAATCGTTTCAGCAATGAGATTGGTTCTAGATCAGCGGTTCTCAACCTCTGTGTCGTGACCCCTTTGGGGGTCGAATGACCCTGTCACAGGGGTCGCCTAAGACCATCAGAAAACACATATCAGATATTTACATTACGATTCATAACAGTAGCAAAATTACAGTTATGAAGTAGCAATGAAAATAATTTTATGGGAGTCACCACCACATGAGGAACTGTATTAAAGGGCCACGGCATTAGGAAGGTTGAGAACCACTGTTCTAGATTATTTGTACAGCTTTTGTACAGTGCAGTTCCAGAGGAAATACATAAATGATTTGCTCTAAAATTGAGTGATTTTTTTTAATGATATAGTATAATAATGTATTACAATGTGATAGAGAGTCCTCATGTTGAAAATAATTTTCCATCAACTTTCTCTTAATTGCTTCAGTCTTTTCACTAAATCTGACTTGTCTTTATTTAAAAAATGAGTTGAATAAAACAAAGCACTGGTTATGAGTTGTTAGCTGTGATTAAAAATAAGTAATTGGGTAGTGTAGCATGGTAAATTTTACTTACAAAATATTCCCCAAAGTAGACCCATTCTTCTAAAGCATGGGGATGCTTTAAATAAAAAAGCAAACATGATATAATTACAAAGTGTTTTACTGAAATTAATTAGTTAAATAATATGTATAATATTTGGCCTAATGTATGTAATATATAGGCCTAAGGTATAATGGAGTCATGCCATTGCAAAGGCCCTTTTGCCTAGTCTGACCTTATATCTTACTACTTAAAAATACCTTCAATTTTTGTAAAAATGTAAATATTTCAAACCTGTTTGATGACTCTCATTTCAAATACCATTCAACACTCTAAAATCAAAGTATTGGAAAGCATTTATGCAACTGTCTAAATTTTATATGAAATAGAATTTGACCCCTAAGTGATGTGCTTTGTACTTAGATCCAAAGATCTTTAGATTTCCATAAATTTAAGACTTACAGTGAACACCTATACACTCACCACCTGGAGTGTCATTAACATTTTATTATATTTGTCCTTTCACATATCTATCCATCTTATTTATGCATTTCAAGGTAAATTGCAGACATTAGTTCACTTATCCCAAATACTTCAAAATGCATGTTATTAATTAGAATTCGGTATTTGCAGATTTTTTTTCCTTTGAAGTAAACTTTTCATACAATAATATACATTTTAAGTGAACATGGGCTGAGTTTTAACAAATTTATACATATACCTGTGAAACTCTAAACTCTATTAAGATACAGAATGTAACCATCATTCTGGAAAGTTCTGTCATGATCCATCCTAGTTAACTTCCAACCCTCATCCCCTCAGAGGCAACCATTATCCTGGGTGGGTTTTATACCATAGATTAGTTTTGCCTATTCTAAAACCTCATATTAGTGGATTCATATATTATGTACTATTTTGTTTAAGTCAGGAGTGTCCAATTTTTTGGCTTCCCTGGGCCACATTGGCAGAAGAAGAATTGTCTTGGGCTACCATAAAATACAATGACACTAATGATAGCTGATGAGCTAATAAAAAGGGTTACAAAAAAATCTCATAATGTTTTAAGAATGTTTACGAATTTGGATTGGGCTGCATTCAGAGCTGTCCTGGGCCACGGACGGTCCAGCGTTCGACAAGCTTTGAGACTTCTTTCACTTAGCATAATGTTTTTGAGATTCATCCATATTTTTTCATATACCATTGGTTCATTCCTTTTTATAGCTGAATGGTAATTCTTTGTATGGATATATCATAGTTCGTTTATCCATTCTACTGTAGATGTATACCTACCTGGGTTGTTTCCAGTTTTGGCTGTTAGTAATAAGCTGCTATGAACATTCTATACAAGTCCTTTTGTGGGAATGTGTTTTCATATTGGGGGTGACTACCTAGGAGTGCAATTGATAGGGTATAGGGGAAAGTAACCAGACCCTTTCCTGAAGTGAGTAAACCAATTTTCACCTCAGTAACAATGTATGAAAGTTCCTTTTGTTCCACATTCTTGCCAAATTTGCTGTCAGTCTTATCAATTTTAGCCATCATGGTGGGTATGTAGTGGTACTTCATTGTGGTAGTTTATTATACTGTACATAGCTATTTCTTACATTCCACCCCCCTCTTTCTAGCCTCTCCCCATACACAGCACTCAACACACCTCAGCTTTACCACTCCCTCCCCGCAGCACTCAACACACCTCAGCTTTACCACTCCCTCCCCCCAACTTTTTCTGTACTACTTTAACTTTTCCTTCAATTTTTTTTATGCCTGTGCACTTTTATCTACTGTCCACTCTAGGAAAGAACTATTTTGAAATTGCTGACTACTGTGGTACCAAAGCATCAAGTTGGTAAATAAATTACTCCTATCATAGATTAACAGGAATTTGTTTTCTCTCTATTTTTTTAGTTTGGGGAATTTTTTAAAGGGGAGGTGACAAGATAACATTTCTACATAGGCTTATATGCACAAGCTGTACACAAATTTATAGATACAAGTCATTGTTTCTGTCCATCAACTATAGATGAGTTGTAATTCAACTCTTTATAAAATAGCTGTGAAAGACAAGATTCTCTTAGAAAAAACCAGTGGTGCTAAAGTATTAAAGAATTTGGAACCCAGAATATAATATTGAAATCTTTGACAATTTGGTAGTGTTTTAAGTTCCTTTGAATAAATTAGTAGACTAGCTGCCTACTTTGTAAATGTAGAAGTCATCGAGGGCACTACCACATCTGATTTAGTTCCTTTCAAAGATAAAAATAGTTACAAAAACTGACAGGTGATAAACTTTTCTCCGGGAGTTCCCTGGTGGTGAAGTGGCTTAAGGCTTTGGCACTGGCGCTGTCAACGCTGCGGCCTGGGTTCGATTCCCAGCCAGGGAACTACCCACATACACACACACAAAAAAAACCTTTCTCTTTTTCATATATGTAGTAATAATCCTCAACCTTGGCTGCCTGTGAGACAGACAAGGTGGGGAGAGTAGGGGAGTGCTTTTAAAAGTTTTGTTGCCCAGGCTATATTCCAGAGCAATTGAATCAGAATATTTAGATGAGACCCAAGGCATCAGTATTTTTTAAATCTCCGTAGGTCTTCGGTTTCCAAGCAGTGGTAGTGTACCCCCAGGGGTACATGCTGGGCCGTTCAGGGGTACATGAAGACAATCAGTATTGGCAAAAAAAAAAAACAGGTAAAAGAAGGTAAAACTTTAGTTATGGAGCAATAAATGTTAAGTATGAATCACTGTTAATGGAGACACTCAAAATTAGATCACATTAGTATTCACTGATGATGATTGGTGAGGGCGTGACTGAACCCTTCCTCCAAACCGCTTTTCTACCAAGCATTACACAGTTTCATTTTTCTTTCATCTCCTTCTTTTTATTTTTTTCTTCTTTACATACAGTTTCAGAACAATCCATTTACAATATTTCTAGAACTTCCCCAAACATAAATACATCCATAGCCAGACCGTTGGATCAATTTAGTTAGTGATTGAGTAAAAAGTGTGTTGTCTTTAATCGTGATTCTTTTCAAGTAGGTTTTTTATTTTTTATTATTTTTTTATGTGGGTAGTTCCCTGACTGGGAATCGAACCCAGGCTGCAGCGTTGACAGCGCTGAAGCCTTAGCCTCTACACTACCAGGGAACTCCTCAAGTAGTTTTTTAATTTAATGTTTAACATGGTTTCAGTTATTGTCAGTGATTTTTAAGCATGTCAGTTATGGATCAGTGGTTGAAAACAGGAATGGTTAAAAAAACAAAACTTGATGTGTATTATAACCCATTGCCAAGTCCTTCTCAACATGTGTCTGCAGCTACGAGTACACCCACTCCGGAAGATAGTAAAAAGGGCGTGCCTCAGATACTACACAGAAGAAAGGGAAATACTCTAAAGAATATATTAAATATAAGTTTTCATTTGTAGGAAATGATGACTGTCCTAAGCCTTTGTTATGTGTAGGGAAATATTATCCAACAGTTGCACGGAACCCTCTCTACTCATGAGACACTTAGAAACTAAGCATCCTGTGTATAAAAACAAAGAAATACATACTTTTTGGTGCTTAGAAAAGAGTCCAACATACATGATGTCAGGAAAGAAAGACAATGAGAATGCAGTTGAGGCTTCATACCGTATTGCTAATCGCATAGCTAAATGTGGTAAAAACCACATCATTGCTGAAGATTTATTTAATTTCTCCTTGTATTAAGGATATTTTGTACGTTGGGGGAAGAACGTGTTTGCAAAATTAATACTGTCTCTTTTTCAAACAATACAGTGTCTCATTGAATTCAGGAAATGTCTGACGGTGTTGAAGCTGTTAGTAGCAGGTAGAATTAGAAAAAGTAAATTCTTTTCCATTCAGATTGATGAAAGTGTAGATGTTGCTGATTTATCTATTTGCTCATCATCACAAGGTACTTGGTAGGAAATGAAATTGAGGAAAACCTGTTGCTCTATTACCCATTGACAGAGTGTACCACAGGCAAAGATACTTTGGATGCAATCAGTGGTTATTTTATTGAAAATGACATTAGTTGGTCGAATTGCTGTGGTGTATGCACTGACAGAGGCAAGCCTATGTCAGGTTGTTTTATAGGCCTACGTGGCCAAATTAAGGAAGTAGCTCCCCATGTACTATGGAGTCAATGCTGCATTCATAGAAAAAGTCTTGCATCCAAGCCGCTTCCTAATGAACTGAAAGATGTTCTTGAAGAGACTGTAAAAGTTGTAAATTTTATTAAGTCACAACCATGAAACTCCAGGCACTATGTGAGGAAATGAACAGCATGCCTAGCACATTACTTTTGTATACACAGGTAAGGTGCCTATCTCATGGCAAAGTACTACACAGATGTTTGAATTTAGACATGAAGTCTAGGTATATTTTGAAGACCATCATTTCCTTCTTGCTCCAAAGTTTCAGAACAGTGATCGGCTTCAGAGTCTTGCATATTTATCAGGTATTTTTCTAGAAATAAACTCAACTTGGGACTTCAAAATAGCTCAATGACTATATTCCAAAATTGAGTCAATTATTAAAAAACTGGACTTTTGGAAAGTGTGCACTGAAAGAGCTCAACCTAAAGTTTTTGAAAGCCTGTACAACTTATCTGAGAATGACTTGCACCCATCCCAAAACATGAAAGAGAATATTGTAAGTCACTTGGAAGGTCTTCAAGTGTCTATTATAAGTACTTCCCTCAACATGGAAAACAACTGGATTGCAGATCCCTTCAATGAAGAATCTTTAAAGAAGCTAAACTGTCAATCAGTGAAAAAGAGCAGTTAATCAAACTTCCAACTGATTCTTCTTTAAATTCTGATTTTAAAAGAAAGCATCTTACTACCTTCTGGGTAGATGTCAGTGAGAAATACCAACAGCTCAGTGAGAAGGTGTTCATATACCTCTTGCCATTTACTAATACTGAACCTAGTGGAGAGAGCTTTGTCTTCTTACACCTTCATAAAAAATAAGTACCACAACAAACTTAAATGCAAGTCTGGATTTAAGACTGTATCTTGCATCTTTTGAGCCTGATTTCAAGAAACTTAAGTGCATCAAAGCAAGCTCAACGATCTCACTAACAATGTTTCAATCAGCTAGTGATCTGCATAATAATTACAGACTTTTCAGGTAACACAAATAAATATTAATAAAGTTTGTTCATAATCATAATGTTGATCATCATTATCATTATTAACTTACAAATGTTGTAAAATTAAATCTGTGGTTTGTGCTTTTAGTGTAGTAAATTTTCTTTCTTAACATTACCTCATTTTCAGTATTGTACATTAAGATAGGCACTGAACAAAAGTGCCAGTATTTAAAAACAGCTGTTTTAAAAACAAGGGGTACATTTATAGCAATGGGTTTAAAAGGGCTACACAAGTGGAAAAAGATTGGGAACCACTGCCCTAGGTGATTCCAGTGTGCAGCCAAGATTACAAACTAGTGCTATACAGGAACTCATAAAATAAAATTTTGATGAATGTATATGACTTTTTCCCCGTGAAACTTCTTCCATGTTGCCTACCAACAAGGTATTAGAAGTTTTTAAGTTGGGCTTCACCATTTACAAGCTATGTGACCTTGGGTATATTCTTTAGCTTGATGATTAAATGAGATAATAATGAAAAGTATCTAGTGAAAAGCACAAAGTAGGTCTTTAACAACTATTGATTTCCTTCACCTTTAGAAGTGATACTTGTTTGAATAAATGAGGATTATAAACCATCATTCCTTCCCTGTTAAATTTAGGGCAGTCCTACTTGTCAGGTGTTACAAACAACAAAGCCCTTGTGTGACATCATCAACATGGAAATTAACACAGGGCTCAATTACTCAACTCCCTCCTTTCAGAGCAGAGATACGACCTCATACTCTATAGTTGAAGTCATCAACTGAGAACTTGATACAGTTATCTGATAAAGTATACCAAGAGTTAACTATGTTGTTTTAAGTGTGCTGAAGGAACTATGCACCTTTTAATCGGGGTGTTTCTTGGATATTTTTTCTTTAAAACACTTTGTTTAAACTCTCCAATACAAAAATTTCTGAGCTCATCGCTTTAAAAATATTTTGCTCTTTTAAATAAACTTGGACTTTTAGGAAAGTTAATGTCTCTTGGAGTCCTTGTATACACTACAGTGTCTAGAACTATGCCTTATATAAAATATGTAGGTCTTCATTGAATACTTCATGAATGTTTTAGTCTGAAAGATAAAAAAAAATTTTATGACTATTCTCTGAAATAAAGCAACAACAGAGGCTTACAAATTGTGCTTCGTTTTCTAAATGTTGGGGTGCCAGACTTTCTTTAAAGAGGAAAGTTTGTAAAACGAACTGTTTCCTAGTTTTTCTTGTGGGTGTGTGAAATATGAGGGCAAAGGTTCAGATCATCGCTGCATAGGGTGGAAATAACTTAAGTGAAGGAAATAAGTAGGTGCGCACACAGTGGGCTGCAGTGTATGAATTCTGCCCCCTCTCCAGCTTTTGGCAGCTCCGGGAAAGCAGCCTAAACATTTCTTGCGATTCTGGAGCTTAATAATTATTAGCAAGGGGTGGAGTGCTAATCCTTTTAAGTGAATGATAAACACTGGAAGGCGTGTCTCCCAGTGTTCCACTCCCTCGCGTTGTAGATCACGTGAGCTGAAAGTACTTCCCGATTCCCAGCGCTGGTCTCCTGTAGGAGTGATCAGAGTCTGAAAGGGGCACAGCAAGGAGTGGCTAGGCAAAGTAAAGGAAGGCGTTTTAAAGACAGAAAAAGCACAAGATTTCTATAACAATGCCCCACTTTACCGTGACAAAGGTAGAGGACTCAGAGGAGGGGGCGGCAGCTTCGGTCTCCCAAGAGGAGACGAGCTTATCAGAAGTAAAGGACCGAGTTCAGCATTCACATGAAACAGGTAAGTACTCACCTTCGGAGATTTTGGAACTTACGCGGTTTTTCATGAAAGAAGTGGTAACTAAAATAATATTCAAAAAACCTCCTTCAGGATGGAGCAAAAAGTATTGTGGTTAAAGTGTTTTTCAATCAAATGTCTTGTATATCTGATCATTTCTCTCTTTTCACCTTCTGGTTTTTCCCCACAATGAGTTCTGTGTTCATTACATACAGGTGAAATTCAATCAGTGGCAATGTATGAAAAGAGTTTTCAAGCAAAAAGAAAGGCACAGTAAAAGTCAATTTATGTAGAATTGAGAATTCACCTTTTGCTCAGACAGTTTAAATTATATCTGGAAAAGTACAGAAGAGGGAGCACATGGTTCAGTAATTTTGTACAGTGGACTTGGCACTTGTGACTTCTCAAGTTACTCAGTATTTTGCCTCAGTTTACCAGTTAAATGGTAATTTAATAGTGAATGGTCTAAGACTTTAATGAAAGAACAAAAGTACAATAGATCATTATGGTGACTAGCATAGCATCAGGTTTAATAAATTTGATGAATGTGACTATCCCTGTTACTTTCTATTAATGCTAACAGTTATATTTCCTGGGGGAATTGTGGTTTTGAATTTTTAAACATGCCATTAAAATCTTAGTTAATGTTATGGTATTAAATACAGTCATAGTTTAAAGCCCTTTGTTTTTTAAGTGTAAATTTTCAAAAACTTTTCTAGTGTGTTAATAAAGGCTAAGAAAATAATCAGGTTCCTTTTAATTCCATGATCCTAACATTTCAGTATAGCAACATCACAGTTCCTTGCTGTAAACAGCAGTTTAGTTTCTCCTCTCTTACCAAGACTTCATGAATTTTTAAGAATCTCTAACTAAAGATGAGGACCATCAAAAAAAGTTTTGTTTTGTTTATTTTATCCTAGTGAGAGAATTTTCTAGGGGAAGATAAGAAAGAAGGTTTTATGGAGACTGTTGCCAGGTTACTTTCATTTAGCTGAATAGTCAGAGCGATAAGAAGGTGAAAGTAAGCTTAACCTACTTTGAACTTGAACTTGATTTTCCACAACTTTAGCGCAAAGAAGTTAGGTTCTCTTTAGGTATTATGTATTTGAAGCTGAACTTTCTTAGTTACTTATTGTTTGCTGCCCTTAGATTTTAATCCCTTTTTAGGCTTTTGTCTTTGCTATCATCCACATGAATTTCACAAAATGCAAATAAGTGAAGTTTATCTGTACTTCACTTCTTATTGTTTCTTTTCTTCAACACCTATATTTTATTATTTCACCTTTATTGTATGAGGAACTCTGCTTTATTCAGATTAGAATAATGTTGAAATAATTTACTCTATTAGCAACCATCTAGAAAAAGCCATAAAAAATTTGTATAGCAAGCAACCTTGTAATAAGTGATATTGCTAGGCTTAATTTGTTTTCTTTCATAGTAATTGTTTTGGACAAGGAAGAAGTGACAGATACTATCTAACTTGAATTTAATAGGTTTTTTTTTATTTTGGCATTTTCTATGGCAGCCCAGAAAGTGTCCACTTGAATGAACTGTTTGTTGTTTGGTAAGTGAACAACTGTTGGGAATTTACTGCCTAAATTGTATTTATCTTTATTACAGGGTTAAACTAGAAGAGGGGAAGAACCGAGGGCAAATGTATATGGGAAAAGCCTCAAAGGTTTTTCTTTTTTTTTTTAAAGAGTAAAATGTTTTTGAGGATAGATGGTGTTTTTGGAGTAGTTGTTTGAAATGCAACTTGTTCTTCTGAGTTAAAATCCTAGTTTGTGGTTTTGTTGCAAACCCTTCTAATACTAGCCAGTTATGCAACCATAACTGTTGCTTTTTTTCATTGAGTGTTTTTTTCTTCTATGAAAAATATCTACTGTCATATAATCTGAACATATTTAGAAAGCAGATCATCCTTTAAATAAATAAAATTTAAAATGTTTTATAAAGATGAGATTTATTTGAACTAGGCAGGTAATTTGAGATAAAATAGAAATATGAATATAGATATAAACTAATTTTTTAAAGTACATTAATTCCTGTCATGCCAGTGGCTAGAATGCCAGTCTAGTAGAACCCTGCTTAATTTTGGTTTCGAAAGGAAGACGGAAACTCAGGCTTTCTTGACTATTTTCCTCCTATGAAGTCCAGTTTCAGTGCCCCATCCTATGTTTTCTCAGCAACTTGTCTACAGAAATAGCACATATTACACTCTGTATTGCAATCACCTGTTTACTTCTTTCTACCACAATAGATTGACTATATAGTCTCCTTGAGGGTAGAGACCTTGTGGGATTCTTTTTTTATATCCAGATCCAGGTGAATTGCACATAATAGGCAATTTAGTGAATAGATTTGTTCTCTGCCTTTTTTTATTCACCAAACACATGTTCAGTACAAATATGCTAGGTAGTATAATTTTTTCCTAAGGCTGCAAAGGCATAGAAAATGTAAATTCCCCACCAAAGGCAGCAAAATGGCTTTGGAGTCAGGGACCTGGCTTTGAATCCCAGTCCTAATTATTACTAGTTAGGGGTAGTGAATTTGTATTATTACTTGAGTGACTTTGAGCAAGTTATTTAACTTCTCTAAGCCTTACTTTACTCATTACTAAAACACAGGTAATAACAGGACTTACTCTACATGGGAAAATGAATGTAAAACAATTAACACGTGTGACAGCACTCAAAAATAAGAGCAACCTTTTACTTACTACATTGTGATTAGTAGCTTAATAAAGAACAACAATGACAAAAAAACAAACAAACAACACAACACTTTGGATAACAGATGATGGAGAGAGTAATAATTTGCCTGGAATAGGGCCCTCGTAAACAAGTATCTTAAAGGATGGGACAACTGATTATTGAAGGGTAGTCTCAGAGAAGGAGATTACGCCAATAAGAACAATAAAGAACGGATGAGGAGGAAGGTGTAGAACAAGTGGGAAACAGAAGTTTCAGTTAGCACTGTGGGCATGTGATAAAGATAGCTAAGAGATGAGGCTACTCAATGAAGTGTTATCAATTTCATTCTTGCTCTGTGGGGTTAGTAGATGTTCTTGCCTTTTTAGAGAGAGAGAAACTGGGGCTGTTGGCAGTAACTTGCCTCGGGCTACATGGTGAGTAGTGGCAGAGCCAGCTTTCAAACATCTAAATTTTATGTGCTTTCATCACACCATGATGCCAAGTCCTAGGTTTTTAAGAATAAGAGAAAGTTATTTTATATCTTAATGTGCATGGACCACAGGACTTTTGATGTGAAATTTATGAAATTAGGAACAGTGTAAGTTTTACTGTTTATTGCATTTACTTAGGTATAAATGTTACATTCATTCATTTATTTAAATACTTATTGAGTTCAAGTATTTCTGTGAAATAATCATTCTAACTCTTCTCCCTCACTTCTCAGATCTTCTTATAGTGTCTATAGATTATGCAGATTTTGACTGCTGGATTTACCCTCACTTGTTACAGATAGCAGATTGGGAGATTTCCCCTTCCTTTGAAATAGGGTACTAAGGAAACATTCAGAAACAGACCTGTAATTGAAAAGAAAGCAACCTTTATTGATACTGAACAGCATCTCCAGACATTAACTCTCAAGTAATACAAATGGTATGAAAGAGATTTCATGTTAAATGGAGTTTAAATTTTATTTAGAACTCAGAAGATGTTAGACTGTTAACTAAACATTAGTTCTGCTTGTTAACCTGTAAACCTATGTTGTAAAGAAGGTGATATGACTACCTTCTTTCATTGACTAACATGAAATAGGTTGAAATACACAACTAAGAGCTTTTTATTGATAAAATCTTTTCTGTAATGAAGATTTAAAAGCTTTATTTACTCTTTTGGTCCTTTTAACTATTCAAATAGGGTTTTTACCAACCCAACTAACAGAAATTCAGATTTGCATATTTTAAAATCTAAGGATCAGAAAAGTTTATCTTTAAAATTGTCTTGATGAGAAATGTTCTGCTTCTGTCCCCACCCCCAATATTCCGTCATTATCAGAAAGCCTAACATCCCTAGAAATATTGTAAGCCAGTAAACTTTGAGGAATATAGCATTTCTTGATTTTGCCAGGTTGAAAGATGAAACAATTTTACATGATGACATCAACATTATACTAGTAATTATTGAGTACCTACTATTTACCAGGCACTTTACAAATATTGGCTTATTTAATCCTCATAACAATCAGGGCAGGTAACCATTATCACCAGTTTAGAGATAAGGAGAGTGAGGTGCTAAGATATTGGGTAGGATATTTTAGTGGTAGGTGTGGAATTCAAACTAAGGTCTCTGTGACTCTAAAGCCTTTTTTTCTTCTCACCACCTCACGCTGACCCTTTACTTGAATGAAACACACACCTAATTAGTTATATTTTCTGAACTAGGTTGCTCTATTTTTTCAGTAGTTAATAAGTTTTAGGCTCTATTTCTTTTGTGTTTGTGGAGTTTTCAAAATTAATTGGAAGTTACTTGTTATTTCCACCTCTTCATATGTTAGATTGCTTTTTTATTTGGTGTAGAATATTTCCAAGTGTAGAATATTCTTTCAAATGATGCTTACAATTGAAAAATCTGGATAGGCAAGGAACCTGGCTTGGTCTGATAATCCTTTAGTAGCTCTCTACTACTCACATTTCTAGGGAGACACACACTTACCAGTGAGATAGGAATTAGGAGGCTTAAAGGGTTTTAAGTGATGGAAAATGATGGGCATATGGAGCAAGTGAAAGAATTGAATTTTATTATAACTTTAAATATACTACTAAAGGTATGAAAGATATGTTTATTTTAGTGTATTAGAAAAAATAACATTTCAAGGATCTTATTACTTAGAATGAAGCTAGGTAAAAAGTCTTTTTAGAGAAGAATATACTAATGTAAGTGTAGAATATAGACATGGTAAAGATTAAATATGGTACATAAATAACATTAATGAATTTGATGCATTCCAAACCCGTATATAGTGAATTAATCTCATTTCCTCTCCTGCGTGATTGTTCCACTGCAACATATAACCTTTTTGTGACAAGAGATTTCAGTGGTTGTATTAGAAATGGTAAGCATACTTTTCAATAGCTGTCTTCCTATTTCCCCCACCACTTTGCTTTTTTTCATATATTTTTCTTCATTTGAACTCTCTTCTCTCTTGCTTTCTACTCCCTATCTACCGTGCAGAACTACACAAACCAATATCACCTCAAGATTAGGCTAATATTCATTTCCTCCAAGATGACTTGCCTAATTCTCTACCACGTCTTTGATTATTCATTCCATCAATCAGTATTCATCCTCACTCCAATATACTTTGCATTATGCCCTGAACTTGCAATGGCTTGGAAATTATATATGTGTCTCTTCAACTGTATTGTGAATATATAAGGGTCAGGGATAGTGTTTTTTTGTCTTTGTGTGTGTGTGTGGGTGGGGGGGGGCGTCAGGTGGCGGGTAGTTCCCTGGCTGGGAATCAAATCCAGGCCGCGGCGTTGAGAGCACTAAAGCCTAGCCACTACACCACCAGGGAACCCCTAGGGATAGTGTTTTAATATTATATTTTATTATGAAAAATCTCAAACTCACAAAAGTTCAGTGACTTTCTGGTCATATCTATTACCTGTTGGTGTTTTTCTTTATTTTTGGATGTTCTTCATATTTAGGGATACTGACCTTTGTGATGGAGGTTGCAAATATTTTTCCCAGTCAGTATTTCTTTTAAAGTTTTATTGAGATATAATTGACATAAACTGCACATATTTAAAGTGTACAGTTTGATGAGTTTTGAAATATGCATACACCTGTGAAACCATTATCATAATCAAGATGATAATCATTTCCATTACCTTCAAAAGTCCCCTTGTACAACACATTCACCTAGTTCCCTGGTCCCCAGGCAACCATTGATCTGCCTTCTGTCACTATACATTAGTTTGCATTCTCTAGAATTTTATATGAATGGAATCAGTCATACAGTGTGTACTCTCTTTTGTCTGACTACTTTTATACAACATAATTATTTTGAGATTTATCTGTCTAGTCAATATCCTTTAAATCTGACTAACAATATCTTCATTGTTCCTCATAGTCTAACATTTAGGGCAGTAGTTGATAATGGTACAAACCACAGATGTTTGCACCCCAACAGAGGCTTTTTAAAATTTGACTTATATGCCAAGATTTGAATGTTTTTAGGATTAGTCTGTAAACAGGACTTATTTTAAAGAGTGTTCTGGGAGGGTGAAATCTCACTATTTCTCTCTTCTTAATTCCAGCCTCTGCCTGCCTCTCTTGAGTCAAATGATCCCTGGATCCAGTGAGTAGTTAGTGCAAGCGAAGCTTGAGCTCTTATCAGGGAGAGCTGGCCTAGGACTTGTTTCTCAGGGCTGGACAAGAGCCTGGGGATGAGGATAAGAATGGCAGATCCAGGAAGGAGCTTGACTTGGTAGAGATCCATGGACTCCTGAGGGGAAGGAGTAAGGGAAGAGGTCAGGGGACTGATATCTCTCTATCCCTGAGACTGGGAGATGTTAGGAGACCTGAGAGCAGGAGGCTCCCCCGGGGCTGGCAGCTTGCCTGCTGCACTGCCTGCCTACCAGGGTAGAGTCTGCTTTGCATTTGTATTCTTTTCAGTGCTCCTTCAACAAGGAAATCCAAGCCCCTCTGAGGTAACAAAAAAAAAACAACCCATCTGGGGAAGCCAGGCAAACAGAAAGAGAAGAGTAACTAAATAAACAATGTAGTAGACCAGTTAAATAGAAATGCCAGGGGAGACAATGGCTTGAATATGAAAAAATAATAGGAGCATTTAAGGAGGTTCAAGTGAAATACTAAAAAAGACTTTATTGAGCAAAAAGATTTCCTGGCTAAATACTTACTACCACATGACTCTCAATCTATGCACATAGACTTTTTTCTTAAATCTCCACTGAAATATAAGCACCTTAAGAGTGGGAACTTTTTCTCTTGTAGACACTGCTGATGTGCTGTCAGCATCCAATACCAACAACACTGTCTTGCACATAGTAAGCACCGAGTACATAATTAATTGAGTAAAGGAATGGCCTGGAAGATCAAGTGGAAGAAATAATTCAAAGCATAGAGCCAGAAATACAGAGATTGAAAAACAAAAGATAAGAGACTTAGAGGATAGATTCAGGACACCTAAAGTGGCTAATGTGTAAGTTCTCCCCCCAAAAAATGCAAGAGAAGCAATAATTAAATAGAAAACAATTTCCTGAACTAAAAACTTACTGTACAGAATGAAGCTCCAGGAAAGATCAGTAATGAAGAACAACACATGCCTAGAATTATTCTGGTGATGGTAAAATTTTTGAACTCTAAGGATTTATCTTGGAGACTTCCAGATGGAACATATTATACCTGTAAAGTACCAGACTCGCATCAGAATTCCCATCCACAAACGACACTGGACATTAGGAGACAGTGAAAGAGTATCCAAAGATTACCAAGAGAAAAGGTGAAGATACCATTCCCCTACAAGGAGAAACATGTTACAAATATGCAAGTATTTAGAGATTATATTACCCATTTTAGCCCCTCTGAGGAGATTTAAGAAAAGCTTTTAATGAAATGAACCAGAACAGAGATCACAAGATGGAAGGGATAAAAATCGTGGAAAATGGCAGAAATGTCAGGGAACAATTCAATAATATTTATGATATGAAAGTGCTAAATAAGTCAAAGCAAAAACTCAAATTTGTGGGAGGAAAAAAGAAGTGAAAACTTTCCAAATGGAGATAAGGAGAGGAAAAGTGCCAGTGAGCACATACATGCCCAGCTGCTCAAAATCTCTGGGCATCAGGGAGATTCATTAAAACCACAAGGAGCTATCTCCTCACATCCACTAGGAAGGTTGTAATAAAAAAGATAGATAATAGCAAGTGTTAACAAAGATGTGGCAAAACTGAAATCCTCATATACTTCTGGTGAGAAAATAAAATGGTATAACTACTTTGGAATACTGTTTGGCAGTTGCTCAATAAACATAGACCTACCAGATGATCCAGCAATGCTATACCTAAATGAAATGAGAATATATGTCCACACACAAATTTGTACAGGAATGTTCATAGCAGCACTTATAATAATTAAAAAAGATAGAAACAACCCACATGTCTATTATCTGATGAGTAGATCAATCAAATGTGGTCTATTCATATAATGGAATACTATTTGGCAGTAAAAACAAGTGGAGTACTGATATATGCTGCAATATGGATAAGCCTTGAAAATTAATATACAGAAAGTATATTAGTGGTTACTTTGGACTGGTGGCAGAGTAAGGTTAAGATTGACTGCTGGTGGGTTATAGGGATTCTGTTAGAGGGAGACCAAATTGTAAAATTAGATTGTGTTGACAGTTGCACAACAATGTTAATATATGAAGAAACATCAAATTGAACACTAACTGTGTGAATTATATGCTGTGTAAATTATAGCCAATAAAATTTTTCAAATAAAGGGACTAAGTACTGATACACGTAGCAACTTGCATGAATTTCCAAGACCTTATGGTGAATCAAAGAAGCCAGTCTCAAAAAGTTATGTACTGTAAGATTCAATTTTTTTTAATTATGGTAGATCATGACACACTAATAATCAAAACATTGTTATGTATGTGTGTCTATGTACATACACTAAAAATATTTTTTAAAATTTCAACATATATGTGCAATAGTTGTTTCTATTTTAACTTCTTGGTATGGTTGAAAATTTAGAAAAATAAAAATTGAGCTTGCATTAAGCAGTTAACCTTTGACTGTGACATGAAATCAGTACAGGCTTTTTAAATATCAGAAATGTTTATTATACCCTCTTAGTCCCCATAATGCAAAGCTTTAGCTCCTTAGTTCCTTAGCTCTTTAGCTTCTTAGAATTTGGGGGTTTGGGTCAATTCCTGGCCCTCCTTGTTAAGGAGGTAGTCTGTATGGTCAGGCCTTATTCTTCCAAAATCATTTTTTAAAATGAAGATCTTGAAACATGAACTATGTTTTTCTACTGTGCATGAAGAATAATTTGAATCATCTACAAAGCCAAAGAGGGTCATACAGTATCAACAATCTTCTTGAATGTTTGCAACAATCCTCAAATCCTTTATTCTGTTACTTTTTGGTGAGATTTTTCTATTTTTTTCTTTTAACTGTGTAATTACTGCCCTCTTATTTATACTTTTCTTGGGTGAACAGAGTGTGGACTTGGCCCAAGAAACTGTCTTTATATTATACTGTTTTCATCACAGATAAGTTCTACAACTTCTAGTGGATACTCCCATTTATCTAGGAAGAGTTTTAACAACACTTAATTATTCAAATGAGTTCAGAATGTAATTTACATCATACTCATTTTCTTGACAAAAATCTGAAGCTCAAACAACACAAAGTGACCTTCTAAGAATAATCTCTCTTGCTTAGGACACTCTACTAAACAACACTGGTTTCCTCAAGGCCCTCTATTAAATCTAATTAATGTTTATACTTAGCATATGCACCAGAATTTGAAGGATATTGTTGATTAGTACCCAGTATTGATGGCAGGTTTGCCTGTACCTCCTCGTGTCTCCTTTGACTTTCTTCTGCCTGAAGCCCATTATTATCCACCAGGGTCATCAGTTCCACCTCCTCCAACATCAGACTGTCCCCTTCCCTGCCACTACAGTGGGCCCCTGCTGCAAGAGATGGCCTTGAATGAATGTCTTGTGTAAGACTCATACAGCTGCTCCTGGTTCTTGATTCACTCAAGCTTTGCTAAGTACCTGCTGGCTGCTGGGTTTTGTTTGTTTGTTTTGGGGTAGTTCCCTGGCTGGGAATCGAACCCTGGCTGCGGCGTTGAGCACCAAAGCCTAGCCACTACACCACCAGGGAACCTCCTGGCTGCTGTTGTCTTAACCACCTTTTTGTGAAACCTACTCAAATGGATCAGAGGGAGATTTCTAAATGAATTCTCATAAATTTCTTTAGGACTCATGTATAGTGCTCTCTATCCACATAGGCGTGGTTGGCAGTGCATTTCTGCTACTTCCCACCTTACTTAACTTTCTCATCCTTTTAGTGTCTAGATTTGTTGGGGAAACATTGGCATGACAGCATTGCAGTCATAGTTCTTTCGATGATTTTTTTCCTCTGTTTCCTTCTATGGTTATACTTTCTTTCAGTTCTCTAGTATTTTCAGGGCTTGATCTCAGCTCCTCTCTTTTTATAGTGACTTTTAAGAAAAGTTTGTCCTTTTATCTTTGACTATTTTAATGATGACTTTAAAATCATTTATTTCCATTGTTAACCTTTTATTGCCTGAATTTCTTTCTCTGGGTCTTTTTCTTTGAAACTGATGTAACTTCACATCAGTCAATTAAAATACATGTATTGAATGTTCAATAGCATGTACCAAGCTCTATGTTACAAAAAATTGTGATTGTCACAGAATATTTAAACAAAGTTCTTGTCCTTAAGACATACCCCTCACCCCCAGATTGACCCAGTGGGCCTCTTCTCATTCATATTCTCTGTCTGTCTGTCTCTCTCTCTCTCTCTCTCTCTCTCTCTCTCTATATATATATATATATATATATATATACACACACACACACACACACACACACACACACACACATATATATGTGTGTGTATATATATATATATATATATGTATATATGTATGTATGTTTTTTTCCTCCTCTCATTCTTAATTTTGGCAGGTGTCTTGTTGGAGGTTTTGGGGTGTGCAAAGTGGTGTTTCACAGCTGTGAAAATTGGCACCACAACAAAGTCACCATTTCCAATCTTAACTACGCTGTTAGCATTATTTAAAATTTCTTCTGTGTGATCCTAGCGAGCCTCCTTTATCTAAGTGTCTCACAAAACTTAAAATGCTGGTTAAGCCCCCCATGCTTCACTCTCTTATATTCAGCATATGACTGAACTTCACAGAGTAAACTATATTTCCAAGACATCTCTTCCAAAATACTTACCGACACCTGTCCTTTACCTACTTCCTTCTTACTAGTCAGGACTCATCTGTACACCTGTGCTCTAGAGTCTTTCTTGCCTTTCCTGTGTTTTCTACTACTACTTTATTGACTCCTTCCTCTTAGTGTATTAAAATACTCAATCTCTCTCCCCCCGCCCCAGCTTTTCGCTCTCTTTTCCTCTCTTTCACCAGTTGCTGCCCATTTTATCTTCCAAATATTTCCCAAATCTGTCCCCTTCTCCCCATCCTCATTGCTACTACATTAGTTAAGATTAGTTCTTTCTTCAGTTACCAAACACTTATTCTTCTTTAAGACTGAACTCCAGCATCACTCCTTCCTTAGTGACTTCTCTATTATAATTCTCCAGAGAATGTAATATAGTGTACACACTCACATATCTCTTTGTTTATATCTCTAACATAGTACTGTAATCACCCTGTCATAATTACTTGTCCTACCCATATGTCCGCCAAGCCCCTTAATGGTAGCTACTGTGTTCTGTTCATCTTTGTGTATCCCCCAGTGCCCTAGCATATAGTTTGACACTTACAGGTTCTTCGTAAATAGTTCTTGAATTAATTGAAAGAAAATACAAGGCAACATTTACCCAGTGGTTCAGAGGAAGATTAAACCTGTTAGAAAGTTGAACCTTACAGTAGGGCCAAAGAAAGAAGCACTTGAGTTGGGCCTTTTGTAGGATGTTGTTACGTAAGTGGAGAAGAAAAAGAAGGAAATTTCATTGAAAAATTGATATAAGCAAAGATGCACAGGTCTAGAAATGAGGTTCACAAAGCATTCCGGAGAGTGTGGAGCAGAGGGTTTCATGACTAAGAACAGAAAATGATAAGGTTTGAGAGGAGTCAATAAGTGTTAGATTATAAAAGGACTTGAAAGCCAGGATGAGGTTTTTGGAGTTTATCCTATAAACCAAGGGATCCAAACAAGTAAGCTAGGATCTATTTATAGGTGTGTAAGCCACTATGATACCACCACCACACCCAGCCTGAGAATTCACAGTAGGAATGGAGGCAGATCCTGCAAAGGCAGCCCTTCCCTTTCCTGGAGGGACTTGAATTAGTACCTCACAGATGATGGATGTCAGGATATAAATAAAGAAGAGAGAATGTTCTCGTCACAAAATGGTTGGGGACTCCTGGTGCTGTCACTTGGAGACCTTTGAAAATGTTTTGAAAGCAACCTGATAAAAGTAGCTTTTAGGATTATTAATATGGAAGAAAATGCAGGATTGTTTGAAGATGGAAGAATTGGTGACAGAATAATTGAACTATTTTAATGTCAAAGTTAGGAAGGATGAGAATGTAAATTATTGCAGTGCAAGGGAAAAGAAGAGATGGGTATGGAAGCCAAAATCACCTGGATTTATAGAAGAGGGAAGGGGAAGAATCAAAAGTTGGAAACAGATATGCTGACTAGTTCTGCTGCTTCTCTCACTTTTTTTGATCAAAGACAGCACTCTCTTTTTTACTGTTAATTAGGCTTATAAGGTATACTATATTTATATATATGACACAGACTAATGTGTATTAGATACCATTATATATAGGTATTTTGTATATATATTATATTACAGGTGTATTAGTGGGTATGTATTTCCTGTTTTATCTCCAGAACTTTTCCATTAGTTATATCCTGTTGTCAGTTCTGACTGGAATGTCTCCTTTTCTCCATTTTCTCTCATCCATTCTACTTTTTAATGAAATATCCATCCTTCAAGATTTAGCTCAGTTATCCCCTTGACACACTCCCTAATCATTGCTTGAATTTGTTCTCATTCCTTTTTGATTTTCACAGTATTTGTACCTGCTCTATAACAAGTTTATTTTTTCATAATTGTTTGCGTCTTTCCTCTCCAAACTTCTTGAGTACAAAGGGTTACTCATTTGGTGTCTACCATAGTACCTGACATGTAGTAGGCATTCAGAGTATTGGTTGAATTAATGATAACAATTACCTATTACTACTATTGTAGAGACCACAGTAGAGATACTTGTTACTAGCACGTCTAACCATGAGTAGGCCTGCCCGCCTGCTGCTAATAAACCCGGCATTCATTTCACTTTGCATATAGCGCCCGTGCTTCCTTCCTGGCATACTGCTTTCATTTTTAGACTTTTGCTGGGAGAATTTCAGTCGTTTCCCATTCCAGACGCATGCCGTGTGTATTCCTTTCCTGTGGTTTTAAATTCTTCATGAAAGTCCTACCTAAAGCTTACTGACACTGCCTTGATCACCATTGCTCCTTTCCTTTGGGCCCATGCGGCACGAACGGCTGCATACCACAGGTTCTTGGCTGTACCATCTTGGGCAATTCTGTTCAACTTTCTCAGAACTACTTTTTTCTGGAACTTGGGAATAACACTTTCTCATGTGGTTGCTTTGCAGATCTGGTATGATAATACGAAATTTTCCCTAAATTTAGTGATTTAGTGACTACCTATGTAAACTTTCCAGTTTTATATAATATCTTTACATTTATTTAGAATTTTTTCTTAAATTGAGTGACTGCTTTTCTCATTTCCTTTACAAAGGAAACTTTGTCACTAAATGAAATGCCAACATGCTTGCCATCTATAGAGTATAAACTAAAAATAAATGTAATGCAGACAATGTTAATCTTGCTAGATACTGTTGCCAAGCAGAGGCTCTGGGCCTGTTAAAAAAGGGAGCATCAAGTTTTGAAGAGGTGTTAAAGATATTCCAGTACAGACATAAAAAAAATGACATTTGATAAAATGCTATAATGCTCAGGTTAACAGGGTTAATGGCAGGTGTGTTGGAAGAAGGTGGAGTCACATCCTGATCATCTAAAATCAGTTAAACGTCTGCCAGGGTGTTTAGAATAAAATGAATTTAATAAAATTTTTAAGATAAAATTACAATAAATATTTATGAATAGTTGTAATCTTTTAGAAGTAATCAAAACTTTAAAAATAACAAATAAAATAGTTTGGTTACTAAACTTTTTCAAATATTAAAAACAAAAGTATATTTACTCTTCTAGGATGATGATCTGTATCTCTTCCTAATTCCTTTACCCTTTCAGCTCTGACTGACTCTGTATTGGATTTCCTAACCACATGGGTTTCCTTTTACCTTCTTCTCATGCCCTGTGAGGGGCAGGGGAGAGTGTCTTACTGGGTTAAGTCGTGTTTCTGAACTCTTTACATTGCCGCAGACTTAATAGGGTCATCTGTGGTCATGGTGTAGTTCTGCATTCTTGATATACCTATTTTATTGGTTTGTAATTTAATTATTTCATAAATGCCCAGTTGTAATTTCTTTTACCTTAGTTACTGCATCCTTGGGTAATTAACAGTTTATTATATTACTGATATTCATTCTTGTACTTAAATTTTATGAACAGCCAGCATAATATTATTTAATAGAAAAATTGGAATCCAGGTTCAAGCCAGTCTTTGAAACATACATACAGTGTGCCTTGGCCAAACCATTGAACCTACTCATAACTTAGCTTCTTTATGTTTCCTGCCTATATCAGAGTATCATCATGAGAATCAAAGGAACTAGGTAAAAACTTTTTAAAACTTTAAAATGTTATTAAATATTATTATTGTAACACCATTCTTTTTCATTTCTTATGTTGATTTCACTCAATTTGATTAACTAATCACCTTTTTTAAGATTTACATTTATTGGGATAGCATTGGTTAATGACATTATATAAGATTCAGGTATAAAATGCTAGAATGCACCATCTGTGTATTGCACTGTGTGCTCACCACCCAAAGTCCATTCTCCTTCTGTTACAATACATTTGACTATACCCTCTTCATTCTCTCTGTACCCTCCTTACCATCTGGTTACCACCATACTGTTGTCTGTGTCTATGAGTTTGTTTGTTTTGTTTGTTCATTTGTTGCTTTCTGCTATGTATCCCACATACAAGGTCTATTAAGTTCACTAGCTCATCCTAGAAACAGTGCTTTATACCTCATTACTGAATATCACTACAGTCATCTTCGAAGTAATCCCCTTGGAAAGCTATGCACCAATGCCTGTGCCTAGTCCACCCTTCAGAGCAATTTTGGAACTCTTTCTGGAATGGCCATCAGAGCAGTCGTTGTATTACCCTTGATGTCCTGAATGTCATCAAAATGTCTTTCTTTCAATACTTCCTTTATCTTTGGGTAAAGAAAAAAGTCATTGATGGCCAGATCAGGTGAGTAGAGAGGGTATTCCAATACAGTTAGTTATGTACTGGCTAAAAACTACTTCACATACAGTGCCTTGTGAACTGGTGCATCGTCGTAAAGCCAGAGCCATGAGTTTTTGGTGAAAAGTTCAGGTTGTTTTTGTCTAACTTTTTCACGCAGCCTTTTAGTAAACTTGGTTGTCCATTTGGTACAATTTCTCTGATATCAAACAAGGTTAGCAACATCATTTTGACTCTTGATTTGGACTGACAGAACTCTTGGTCATGGAGAATTGACTGACTTTGAGGCTTGTTTCAGGATCATATTGGTATATTCATGTTTCATCACCAGTGATAACATGGCCTGAAACATCATCTTGCCTCTCCAAAAGGTCTTGGCAAACTTGGACTCTCCTTTGCTTTCTTGTTCATCCAGTGAACTCCTTTGAGACCATTTTTTGCACACACCTTTCTTATGCCAAGATTTTCAGTTAAGATTTTCCTAAATGTTTCTCTATTGATGTTTACTTAGTCTACAATGCTTCTCACAGTCAGCTGATGATTTTGACGCACAATTGATGAATTTTTGCAATGTTTTCGTCAGTTCTGCTTGTTATTGGTTGCCCTGACTTCTCTTCATCAGTGACTTTTTCTCTCTCCTAAGAAAAACGTTTAATTCGTTTGTATACTGCCATTTTTTTCATGGCATTATCCCCATAAACTTGGACTAACATATCCGTGATTTTACTTCCATTCTTGCTAAGTTTAACAAGAAATTTAATGTTTGTTCATTGCTCTAGTTCAAGCTCCAACGTTCTCGTGACGACACAGAAAATCATGCACCAACAATAATGAACTCCACTCAGCAAGACACCACCGCATGTCAACAAGAACACAGCTATGAGACACAGATATACCAAGGGTATGAAACCCTACCAAGTTGTTTGTACAGTGCTACCAGTGTAAGCACATAGTGGCAAGTTCATGAACTCAATTGTCAGATTTTGAATGAGTAAAATCATATGGTTTCCATCTGGGTTATTTCACATAGCATGATACTCTTGAGATCCATCCATGTTGTTGCAAATGGCACTATTTCATCCTTTTATGACTGAGTAGTATTCCATTGCGTATGCATACCACATCTTTATCCAGTCATCCATCAAAGGACTTAGGCTGTTTCTATGTCTTGGCTATTGTGAATAATGCTGCAGTGGACATATAGGTACATACATCTTTATGGATAAATGTTTTCAGATTTTCTTGGGTAGATACCCAAAAGAGGAATTGCTGGGTCATATGGTAGCTCTATTCTTAATTTTTTGAGGAACCTCCATAGAGGTTTTCTATAGAGGCTGCACCTGTTTGCATTTGTACCAGCTGTGTTTGAGGGTTCCCTCTTCTCCACATCCTCTCTAACACTTGTCATTACTTGTCTTACTGGTAGTGGCCATTCTAACAGATGTAAGGTGGTATCTCATTGTGGTTTTGATTTGCATATTCTTTATATGAGGGCTGTTTGGAAAGTATTCAGTCTTGTAATATGAAAAAATAGAGGCATTTGTGGCTGGATTTTTTCCGGACAGCCCTTGTCTAGCTAGTAAAGTTGAACATCTTTTCATATATCTGTTGGCCATTTATATATCTTATTGGGAAGAGTGTCTATTTAGGTCCTCTGCACATTTTTAAATTGGATAAGTTTTTTGTTGTTGAGTTGTGCAAGTTATTTTGGATATTAGCCCTTTATTGGAGGTATTGTTAACAAATATCTTACCCCATTAATTCAATTGGTTGCATTTTGTTGATGATTTCTTTTACTGAGAAGAAGCTTTTTAGTTTGATATAATCCCATTCATTTATTTATTTTTTTTTTATCACCTTATATTTAGCTTCCCCCCCTCCTCTCCCACCCCCTCCCCTTTCTCCCCTCCCTAACCCACTCGTCCCCAAATAAACATTAAACTATCGATTGTGTCCATGGGTTATTTGTTTGTTCATTTCTTTTTTTCTTTGCTTTCAGTTTTATATTCCGCATATGAGTGAAATCATGCAGTTCTTTGTTTTTTCTGTC
>PVJL010007920.1:0-72015 GCA_004026885.1 Lyroderma lyra | reverse complement strand
AAATAAACATTAAACTATTGATTGTGTCCATGGGTTATTTGTTTGTTCATTTCTTTTTTTCTTTGCTTTCAGTTTTATATTCCGCATCTGAGTGAAATCATGCAGTTCTTTGTTTTTTCTGTCTGGCTTATTTCACTTAGCATGATGATCTCCAGGTCCATCCATTTTGTCGCAAATGGCAATATTTCATCTTTTCTTACAGCTGAGTAATATTCCATTGTATATATGTACCACAGCTTCTTTATCCAGTCATCTGTCGCAGGAACCTTTGGTTGTTTCCATGTTTTGGCCACTGTGAACAGCGCTGCAATGAACATTGGGGTACATAAGTCTTTGTGGTCAAAGGTTTTCAAGGGAATGTGTGCATATATACACATATACATACATATATATATACACACACGTGTGTGTGTGTATCCATCCCAATTATTGATTCTTTTTCATTACAGTATTAACTATGTACAAAGGGAAAACAAACTACAGACTCATGATACTTATGACTGATGTATAACTACAAAACTAAAACAAACTTCCAAATGATGTATAAATAAAACTATAAAACCAATAAAAATAAAATGAACAATGATTTTAACAAAGTGGATAATATTTTCTTCTAAAATAAAATTTCCATTCAGATCGTGACTATAGTTCCCACTGGGATACAGGTACTTTTGAGTTCCTTCTGCTGTACTACTGCATGCTAGGCAATGACTCAGCTCTAGCATCAGTTTCATCCTATCACATTTTCTGCTAAACTGTCATGCTCATAGCCCTCAGAGACATCATTTGGCCTTCCCTGGAACAAAGCCATCTTTTATGTATTAAGTCTTCGTATGTTCTTTTTTCATTAGTCCTTGACAAGGCAAGCAAGACAATGTGAAGCTAATGCTATCTTTTACAAAAAATGTGGAAGAGATTACTAGTTATCTACCCCACAAACCACCTCCTTCCTTTCCAAATGTGCCCAAATAAAATGCTATATACCATGGCCTCCCTTAGGGCAAAGTGTGGCCATACCACAAATCTCTGGCCAATGAGATGTAAGTAGAAGGGTTATTTGGAATTCCTTGAAGGTCTTCTAAAAGGAAAGAGGACTGGTCCTTCTTTACCCTTTCCTCCATATTGCTGATTGGAATGAGCAAGTATTAGCTGACACTACAGCAATCAACATGGACCATGAGGACAAAGGCCATACCCTAAGCATGGCACAACAGATTAGTAGGAGTTGCTGTCCCTAACAACTTCATGGAGATACACACCAATCTTTTACATCCTATTTCCGGACTTCTTTGACATGCCATAGAATTAACCTTCAATCTTGTTTAAGTCTCTGTTATTTTAGATGTTTTCCATTGCATGCAGCCTAATCTAATCTTAATACACCAAGGCAGATGTAAATGAGGGTCCAGAAATCTTACAGCTACCCTTAATTTTATAAGATGGTCATCAAGATAGATGATACAGAATAGGCTTTTATCATTCAGTTTAGATTCTCACTGTAATAAAAACAAAAAATTAAAGTTATCACAGAAAACTCTCTAATCCCTAAGAATATTCCATACTCCAAGAGATTGCTAGAACCCAGAAGCAACTCTGGCTTAGTAGTTGTTACTCAGAAAGTAGCTAGGAACCTAACACTCAGATGATGAGATACAGACTACTGAAGTTCCATTGGGGATCACCAGACCTTAAGCTTATATCTCAGGCTAGAATAGGGCTAAGTGGGAAGCTGGGTGATGAGGGCACTAGTTTGAGGAAAGAGGACAGACAGCAGCCCCATCCTACCTAAACTTACTCCCCAGACCTTTGTCTGACCTGGCTCCATTCTTTCTCTCCCCATAAAGCAGCACTGGAAACTGACTTCTCCTGACGTTTGAGAAATCACAAGCCAAGAGAGTGACTCTCATTGTTTCCTAGAACGCCAGGAGCATGGAGCAGGTGACAGGAAGGATGGCCAAAGTGCTAGCCAGAAAGGTCAGCCTTTTATCCCTCTGTGGGGCCCCAGCCGCTGGACTTAGCCATGGTTCTGGAAACTTGACTCCTCTGACTGAAATCCCTGTGCTAATTTCAAATTTAGCCCTGGGCCTTAGGCCACTTCATAAACTGCCTCCTCATTTGTTCCCCTCCCCATAACTCCTCAGAGTTTAGGGCCAAAATTTAGTAGAAGGGTGGGGGGCTATGAAACATGAACCACAGTTTGGCCTGCTTAACCAGTCTCAAAAAAAAAAATAAATAAATCTTAATCAAGTCACTGGAGAGAATCCTCCCTGTCCTCACCACAATTATTTCTCTCTCTGCCCCACGTATCCCACTTCTACCCACCCCATTTTGTGCCTTCCTGGAGCCCTTGCTCTTAGCCAACCAGCCTCCCCTTCCCCTGTCGGCTTTGCTGGGCCCCACAGGATGAAGTAGTGGGGAAAAAATAAACAAGTGTTTGCGCTACAGAATAAAAGTTAATCCTGGATCTACCATTAACTAGCTGTGAGATCCAGGGCAAGTCGTTTCAATCCTCTGAGTCTGTTTCCACTTATGGAAAATGAGAACAGTAATTCTCCTAATAAAGCTGTCATCACAATTTAATTAAATGAGACAAAATGTGCAAATATGTCCAACATCTAGTATGAGTTTTCAATCAATCTGTATATTTTCATGCACATACATGTGTAGCTCCTCCCGGCCACAGCTAGTCCACAAACCAGAACCTCTTCCACTGCTGCCAGTCTTAATAAGAGGCACTTGCCAACCAGAGAGCAAAGAATCATTCTTGACTCATTCCTCTACCTTATCTTCCACATTCAACCCATCATAACCAAGTAAAACCTGTCAATTTTACCTCCCTGTTTTGGTTGGATACTATCTCATAATACCATGTACCTCTGTCTCTGCTTTAAAAAGTTGCAATTTTATATGTATGGGTGTGATTATTTGTGCTTATCTCCTCTCTCATCATTATATTTCCAGTGCATAGTTCAATGCCTGTCATGCAGTTAGGTACTTAATAAATACTGTTGAATAAATGAATGAGTTAGAGGTAAACCATTTGAGACTGAGAGAAATTAAATAACTTGCTCAAATTCACACAGTTAGTAAGCAGCCAAGCCAAGATTTCAACTAAGATCTGTCTGATTCCTGAGTTGGTGCTTTTAACTACAGTGCTAGCAGTGATACGAATGCTACACCAATGGGATGTGACATGATACAGGTATGAGATAGGGTAGAAGGGCTCTAAAGTAGCCTTTTGTATATATTTGCTTGAGGACTGGACTTTAAATTGAGCTTGTTCTCTTTCTTGGTTAAAGGTTACATCAACTGAGTCTGGATCAGAATTCTAATCTTGTTGACATGGGATCTTCATCCTTTTCTATGTCCATGCCCCCTTGACCTAGGCATGGTGTAGGTATATGTGTTTGTGTGTGAATCAATAAAAAGGAACAGGCAGGCTTAGGCGGTGAAAGAGAGCAACAGCTCCCTGAAGCCTGAGGGTGGTAGGGATGAAGGGTTAGCACCACCTGGTGGACACACAGCAATTCTTTGTGGCTCCAGGCTCATTTTCAGTGGGAAATGACTGGTGAGCAAAGTGTTGGAGAGTCTGAGGTGGAGATGTAGGAGCAGAGTAGGAATAAGAATGATATTCATTATTGTGGGCTTAGTGTACTAGATGCTAGTTTAATCTTCACACCAACCCAATTCAGGAAGCAAATAGCAGAGTGGTTAATAACTTGCTTGAGATCACACAGCTAGAGAGTGACAGAGCTAGGACTTGGACCCAGATTTCTCTCCAGAGTACACTTCTCTCCACTATGCCATAATGCTTTATGCTGAAACCCATGAGGAGCATAAGAAGGAAATTTTGAGAAAGGATATAAATCAACACTCAGGCCAGTTCTGTGCAAGAAAAACACCAAGCCAGGTCTCTGTGCTCTGATGTTCCCAGGCTCCCTCTCAAGCAGCAAATGAACATCTTGCAGTAACGTCAAAATGACCTGTCATCTCCCCAGGGCCTGCTGCACTGGCCCAGCAACCTGTCCCTATGCCATTCCCCTTCCTCTGCTTCCCATTTGATGCAAATTCTTGATGTCTTAGTCTCTCAAAATGTTAAAAGCTACCCTCTTAGACCCCTTTCTGTCCTGGCATCTCTAGGGCAGAAGAATGAGAAATTTTGTGAAGGATGTACCAACAAATCAAAACAATTTGGATAAAATTTAATTAAAATAAAATGTTTATTCTAGCACAATGTTCTAATCTTAGCTTTTATGGTCTTTAAGGTTATGAAATAGACATGTACCTGAAATATTTACCTCCCAGCTCTACCACTTACCAACTATGATATCTTAGAGGACTCACTTCCTTTCTCTGATTCTCTGATTCTTCATCTATAAATGGAGATAATGATCCCTTCCTTTCAGTGCATTGAGAACATTAAGGGAGAATGTATATAAAACACTCTAACACAGTACAAGCATATACAATACTATTATTAATGATCAGTCACACACAACATAAGATATCTTGTTCTATCAAATCTTAATAGTTATTAATAAAATGTTAAGGAATTACATTTATTTTATTCATTCATATATTTCATTGTAAACACAATTAACAATCTTATTCTATTCATTACAATCCCTAGCAAGCCCAATGACCAAACTTCTGAGTGATCAAACTCCTGAGAGACCAATTAGACTATCTGTGAGAAAAGATGGGTTGAAAAGGTATATGCACTTTCTGTCAAAGGTCTATGCTTAGGCTCAGAAGCACATACAATTCTAATAAATGTGTTCATGTACTTATTAGTTTTTAAATATACAAAGCATTTTAACGTTACACATTAAGAAAATAAATAGTCAGAGAGGCCTAAAGTCTCATCCCTGAAATCTGTCATTATCAACATTTATAAATTTAATGGCTTGGTGTTTTCATGATCACTGAATTCTTAGCATATATTGGCTGAAGAGATTTGTAAACACCTTTCCTAGTTGAATATTAGCACATCTGAGTGTTTTATCTTGATAGAAGATAACAATTGGCACTCTGGAAGCTTCCAGTGATCATAGGGGTCCATGTAAAGAGTTTAAGTTTTATTATAAATGCAGTTGGGAACCAATTTCATAGTCCAACCACTTGTTTTTCATTTGGGGAAACCAAGGCCCAGTGAAGGGAAGTCATTATCTAAGATCACACAGAGAATTAGTACCAAACCTAGGATGAAGACCAACCCTTCCTCATTCCCCAGCATCATACATTTGATTCTCAGCCATATCATACATATTCGGTGCAAATTGTATCAGATCATAACATTGCAGTTTCGTTGAATACAGTTTTCATTAATGAAATTGATGTCCTGAAAATTGGTTTCAGGTCATTTATTCAACAAGTCCTATTAAGTGCATACTAGTGCTCAGGCCCATGCCAGACCCTGACAATGTGTAAGCACCATTTCAGTGCAAAGAGAGACACTGAAAGCTGCCAGTCCAGCCGCAATTCTCCCAGCCTCCTGGGGAGGAACAGGTATTTTTACAGTAGGACATAGGAGTCTGGTAGGAGGAAACTGGAACCTGGATTTACTTTGTGAACCTTTAAGAAATTATAAGATTTTAAAAAAATGTAAATGACCTGTAACTGCGCAACTTAGAAATAACAACTATTAACTGTAGTTTTTCTACTGTCCTTTCTTATATGTAGAAAAAGATTAAACAAAGTTATATTATGTATACAAATATGTATCTTGTTTTTGCTATCTAAAATTGTGAATATTTTCCCAATTCATTAAATATTCTCAAAAATACGTTTTACTAATTTCTATATCATATTCCATTAAAAATATATGCCATAGTTTACATAGACCAACCCCCAGTGCAGCAGTTCCCAAAGCATGATGATATTATTAGCATTTGGTTAGAAAAAATAACATAAAAAAGGCAATCATGATCAAATGACTTTTCAAACCCTGGTTCAAACAGAAACTTACAAGTTTCTTTTTACCATGACTGATCTCAGAGCCTTATTAAATCAAGTGTACTGAACTCTCCAAGGGAATATGGTATGCACAGTTTTCTGTTTGTTCATGGATCCCTTTACATATGGAGCATCTCCTTGAACTGACGCTCTATAGAACAAACATAGTGAGATACCGCCCCTGTGTGGACGTTTAGGATGGTGCAGTGTTTTACTGTTTTCGCCGTAACCATACTTGCATAGAAATCTTTGTGCACTCAGTTCTGATTCTTCCCTATCTAGTTGTTTTGATAGGGTTCCATGGAATCCAAAAACAGTCCCAGGTGATTGAGTTTCTTTCAGCCCAGTTGAAGGTCTCCCTCTTTGTAGAAAATTTTTCCATTTTTAATAATGTTTTTGATTGTAGAACAATTTTAGTTTTTAAGTAAAAACTGAGAACATAGTACCGAAGTTTCTCACTTACCCACTTTCCCCTATTACTATCTTACATCAATATGGCACATTTGTTGCAATTAGTGAAACAATATTGATACATTATGATTCACTAAAGTTCATTCTTTATTCATATTTTCTTACATTTTACCTAATATATTATTTCTGTTCCAGGATCCCACCCAAGATATAATATTATTAGATTTCTCTTTGTTGTGATGGTTTATAAGAATTGCCTTTTTTTTTTCTTTTTGATGATCTTGAAAATTAGGTATTTTATATAATGTACTTCAATTTGGATTTGTCTGATGTTTTTCTCATGATTAGAGAGTGGTAATTTGGTTTTGGCAGGAAGAAGTAAAAGGTCAAGTGCCATTCTCATCACATCACATCAAGAGTATATACTGCAATATAATTTACCATTATTGATGTTAACCTTGATCAACTAGCTTGAGATACTTTTTGTCAAGTTTCTCCACTGTAAAGTAACTTTTGTTTCCTCCTTTCCATACTGTACTCCTTGAATGAAAGTTACTACACAGTGCCCAGACTTAAGGAGTAGGGGTTATGTTCCACTTTAGAGGTCATTTGCAAATAGAAAATATAGCTATTTATTTGCACATTCATTCTTTGAATGATTTCTTCAGGCTCATATAATATGTGGGGTATCATGGTAGTATTAAATCCAGTCCTTTTCTTCTAAGAAATTAATATCTATTTAAGTACATGATCCAGGAATGATATCATATAGACACAATGTCCAGAAAAATTGACAGCTGTGATGGTGTTCTCTTAGAATTCAGAATCCCCCTCAAATTATAGAGAAAAGCAGGCATCTGAAAAGTATATGATGATGAGGCTATTCACTTTCCAATAAAACAAGCATAACTGATAGCATTATGTTTTTAAAAACCCAACCATTTAAAACCTCTAAAAATTGTCCTAAAACAATATAGCAAGTGAAGAAATATTTATTTAAGAAAATATACTAAATCTTGGTAAGAACAGTGAGAGTCTGTGGCACTTGAGCCATGACCCACTTCCACCCTCCTCCTCCACAGTTGAGCCTGACAAGGTTCCTCCCTTCAGCTCCAAGTCAAGGGTCTCTATAACTCACCAGGAAGGACAGGACTCCAGAATTTATCATTTCTTCTCCCCAACTATGAGTTGCAGAGGCTAAATTCCTGGTGAGTGTAACCAAGAGAAATGGTGAAGGATCCTTTGCTCCATGCAGCCCATATTCATGAGGCAGAGGTTCCACCCCACATATGGCTGGATAAGAATACTGAGGCCCCCTTGCCCAAGACCCCTTATAGAGCAGAGGTCTCACACTGAAAGAGGCAAGCAGAGAAGACCCGAGGCTACTGCTCCTGCCAAACAACCTGATAATAAAGCATGAGTGTCATTCCAAGAAAAGTGGTCCACTGTCCTCACATCCAGCTCTGGAGTTGTGGCTCAGAGATTTTTGCCCAGGACAGTGGCAAAAATTATGAAGGAATAACTGATTCTTGGAAATCACATTATAATATACGCCAAGAATCATCATATTTCTAGGGAAAGAAAGATACACATGCAGTTATCAATCCTCATTGCCTCACAGAGATTTTTCCCAGTTCTGTGACCCCCACCTCCATCAACATGCACACAAAGGGCATAAGAACAGCTCATGTGGGAGTTAGAGTAGTTCACAGTGCAATTATTCTAGAGATCTGTGAAGGGGTAGGAGACCTAGAGCTGGACCACACATCTCTAGCCTGAAATTCTTCAGTCACCTTTTCTTTGTGTCTCTTCTGGTACTCATTTTCTGTCATATAGTTTTGGAAATGGGGCGTGGCTTGTGAGAAATATATGAGCTTGTGGAAAATACCTTTAGCCTATAACTGGCACATAAATAGGTACTTAATAAATGGAAGCCATTATTACCTCTCCAGACTATGATTCTTATTCTAGGTAAGTGGTTCTCAATCGTATGAGAACCATTCCTGTTTTAAATACAGTTTGTGATAGTTCCATTATCATTCTGAAATGAAAATCACAGATAATAAAGCCACCTACACAGATGATTTCAAAAATATCAATATATTGCCCTTCAAAAAAGAAATGGAAAATAATTTATAATTATTTAAATATTTGTATAACATGTAAATCTATATGTAAATCTCAGGCATTGACTATAGTAGAATTCATAAGATGAAGTGGTCTGTATGAAATCACCAATAAAACAATTATAAATGCATTCTGATATAGATATGCTATATCAGTGACTCCAATACTCTGAACACATTGATATTGATAATATCATATTCCAAAATGGACAAAATATGTATAGTTCCTAAAGAGAAATACAATTCCATCACAATTTATACTGTAGTTGGATTCCTGAAAAATTCATTGTCTACCCAAACACTTTATTTTATGTAAAACAGATTTTGATTCTAGGCTTTGATAATTTATAAACAAGCTTTTCACCTAAATAAATGTCCAGCAGGATATCTGAAAGTCTAGAGACACAAAGGAGCATTTTTCATTGTGAAGACTCTCTTACAATTGTGTTACTGGATCTTATCCCTTATGTGTCATTAAGAGCCCCCACTAACTCAGAAATACTCTTTAGGGCATGATATTGTTCTTTTGAGAGCCTTTTGAACCATTTATCCAAAGCTGAAATTATAAGCATAAATATATATGTGTGCACAAGTGCACACTTGTTAATTCATACCTGTGTGGGAGTACATAACTCAGATTTTCAAGGCGGTCTATTATACAACACGACAAAGAATGCCTGCGGGAATACATCTCTCTGTATCTTCATCTCCACAATGTGCTCAAACAATATAGAAGTACAGATCCTTGATGTATGGGGATATATCCCAATCAACCCATAATAAATTGAAAATATTGTAAGCTGAAAATGTGTTTAATACACTTAATCTACTAAACTTCATAGCTTAGCCTAGCCTACCTTAAATGTACTCAGAACACTTACATTAGCCTGCACTTGGGGAAAAAATCGTGTTGCCACTGCTCAGCATCACAATAGGATATCATACGGCATATCTCTAGCCCAGAAAAAGATTAAAATTCAAAATTTGAAATAGAGTTTCTACTGAATTCATAATGCTTTTACACCATCATAAAGTCAAAATATTGTAAATCCAACCATTGTAAATCCAGCACTGTCTGTATGTCACTGAATTGAGCAAAATAATGTAGGTGCCGCTCAGTAGTGTGAAGTGGATGTTTTCATATTTGCAGTCAATACACTTTATCTAAGACAGCTAAAGCTCCATCTAAGAGCAGGCATCAAGTTTGTCTTGTCCATTGCTGTATCCCTAGACTCTATAACATTGCCTTGTTTATAGTAAGTTCTCAATAAACATTTGTTCAATGAATAAATAAATGAGTATACGTATGAAGTAGCTATTACAGTGCCTGTCATATAACAGATGATCAGTATTTATTAGTTGCTGCTATTGTTGTCATGATTGTAATTATCATCATCATTGCTATAAGACCTGAGTTAAATCTATAAAATCAGACTTTGTTATATTCCTCACTTGTGCACATATTTGATTCATTCCAAGAAAAAATAGATATAGATGTAGACTCACTAACGGATTTGGTAGCCTTGAGCAGGTCACAAAGCTTTCCTTCCCAGAGCCTCAGGTTCATTCATATACATATATGGCAGTATAGTAGAGTGGTTCCATGCACAGCCTCTGGAGTTAATGTGGGTTTAATACCAAGCTTTGTCTTTTACTAGTGATGTGACCTTGGACAAATTACTAATCTTCCTTAGTCTAAATGTCTTTATCTGTAAAATGAAGATAATAATAGTATCTAACTCCACAGTGTGACTGAGAGAATTAATTGAGATGGTATCAGTAAAATGCTTAGCACAGTACCTGACACAGTGTCAGCATTCAAATGATCACTATGACCTTTGTGTCATAATAATAATAACTAAGCCTCCAGCAGATCTTATGAGAAGTCCTTCAGCTAATCATGTCAACTCAGGTCAGTGCATGGAAAACTGCAAACTCTCAAATTCCACTGTGGGTTGGATATTCTGGGATGTCTCTGCAGCAGACAGTGTCCCTGGCCATATGATCACTATTTGTGGTCCATTTCTTCCCACTGTCAGGGCATCATGATTTGAGCCAAGTCAAAATGTCAGGAGAAATTGAAAGTCACATTCTTTATTCTGATGCACACCCTTACATCCCTGAATCTTTTTCCATCAAAACATCATGTTGTGTATGTCTCTAACATGCAAGGTAAATCATTTGGGCACTGTTGCTGTTTAAGATTATCTGCAAATATGTTTACCCCCATCAGAGGAAATAATTAAAATCTCACATAGTTTCTTATGACAAGATTATTTTGCACTTGATTCAGTTGGATGATTATGATGATAATTTCTTACATTGTATAACTTGACAGCTTTCAAAGAAATTTCACATTAGTCACTTAAAGGATACAACCAACTGTAGGATAAGGAGGGTTATAGGCACTCAGCCACTTTGATACTGAATAAACAGATGTCTTTGACCTCGTGACTTCTAGTGTGGAAAAGTTCTTTTTTGTACCCTTACTCCTTAGGGAGGACTAAATCATTTACTCCTCTCAGTGGCTGGAAAACGATCTCTTCATCTTGTAACAAAATCTCCCCGTTTCTTCACCTAGCAATTTCAGCCACTTTATGAGTAATCCATAACTGGGCCTCAGTGTGGGTGACCCTGATGTATTATGGATGTTCTCATTCCTTTCCCTTATCACCTCTGCATGCAAACTGCACTCTATACCACTCTGTCATAGTCTCTGACAGTTTGGCCCATTTGTCAATTTTCAATCTTTAGTTATCACTCCCCACCCAGGTGCTTATTAGCAACTGACAGTACATTTCCATTACATCCATCTTCTCAGCTTCTAAATCTGCCATATGAAAGGTCATATTTCTCTATATCAATTTCTGCTAATGGTCTTAACAACACTTAATGTGAATAGAAAAGGGTTTCACCTTTCAAAATGTATCAATCAACTTTCAACAAGTTCCCCATTAATTCTGAATATGCTTCCAAGGATTAATAGAGCAAGACTGTTGATGTCCACTCCCCTAGGGGTGCTTCCTACAGTGCAATGTTCCACTGGACCCTTTTCTGCTGTCTGAGGGTCACTTGGAGTCTGGTGAGTTATATTTAATTAAAATTATGCTTTTGACAAATAGTGTTAGGAGGCCAGTCATCTCCCAAGCACATTAGCTGTCCTGTTATCATTGAGTGGTGCTGCAGGACTACGTAACTGCCCTCCTTTTTCTCTCAAAACTTAGATCAGACTTCACAAACTCAGGAGCTGGCAAACATTCCCAGTGCTGTGTCATGATTCTGATGTTTTGAGGAGAGTTGAAGCAAGGATCGGTGCTCAAGATGTAGTGCTCACTGAGTTGGTGGTGGAAGGCTGTGAAAAAATGGATGCTTGCAATGGAGCCTTGCAAACAGGCTTTCAAGACAAGACCAGCAAGAGCTCTAAAGAGTTGTTCTGAGGGGCCATAAGTGGCTCACATGACATTTTGGACACATGTTCTTTATCCACTGTCCCAACTCCTACTCATTATACAACTGGTTCCAGTAGACTTATATAGGAAAACAGAAAGAAAATGGAAGTCACTGAAGGGACATTGCATTCATTTGTTGCGTCAGACTTCTTGCAAGTCCATGTGGAGACAAAGTTAAAGACAGAAACACAGTCTGTGCCCTCAAGCACTAGTCAAGTCAAGGAGATACATAAGTGAGTAATTATATTAGAGGACAGTTGGGAAATAATTATTAAGGGGGAAATACAAGCTGCTGTGGGAACACATAAGAGGAACATCTGGGAAATCATGGAGGAACTCTTTGAAAAATTAGCACTCAAGCTGAGCTCCAAAGCATGCCAAAGAAGTAGACCAATAAGCAAATGTGAGTAGAAAGGAAGAATGTTCCAAACATTGAGAACAAAATTCTTATACAGCCAGTGAGGAGAAAGACAGAGACTACAGTATAACATCATTGAGTATGGCTGAAGGTCACAGATGAGGCTGGAATAGTGTGCAGGGACAAGAGTACAGAATTTCATCTGCATATGTTGTACTAGGAACTAAGCTGAGATTTGAATAGCTCTACAATTTATGTTGTCTGCTACATAGCTAGCATCAGTAGGATGTATATCCAGTCCAGAAGAAGTGAAAAAAATGGAAAATTATGTCTTTCTCCTCAAGGTGTTCAGAGTTCATTTGGAACACAGATTCCAGATTTGAAAAAGACTTCAGAAACCTATAAGGCATAATGTCAGGGATTTCGTGTGTCTGTAAGGCCTAGATGTTTACATAGTAGCTGAGGTACCTGAGTGAATTCTAGGGACTAAGGGAGCTTTACTCAAAGATTCAGGCTCCATGAGCATCCTCATATCAGCCTCTTAGCCCTAGACTCTAACTCCTTTGGCTTTGGTTACATACTTCCAGCAAGTCAGCTAGGGTCCTTGTCAACACTGTGAAGCAGAGTATAGCCTTCAGTATGTAATGTTCTGAGCTTCAATATAATTATTTACAAAATAGGCATAGGTAAAATCAAGTAAAAGTCTGAAGGCTTTGTCATAGTTTGCCAAACTCTGAACTAACTGGATAAAATAATCATCACAGAGTAAAAGAAAAAAAGACTGATAACAAATATTAGCCTTTTAGCAAAGTTTTCTGGAACCACAAAGTTTTAACCTATTGTTTCCCCAAAGTGTATTTTTGTGACAGGCATTAAGGAAGGGAAATGTGCTATTGTCAAAAAATTTTTAAAGCTCTAGATTAAATCTAAGTTATACAAGATTTTATATCTCAGAGCCTTTATATGCTTACCCCAAGGAAGTCTAGTAGTAGAATTTCAGATTCAGTACCAGGCTTTTAAGGGATAAATTTTAAAATGAGAGAATTTAGGGTATCAGTTCTTCTTATATGTAAGACCAGAGGTGCTGCTGTTTATGTCTTTTGATTTCACATTCTCTCACTGCTCTTCTTTAGGCTCAACTTCTCCATAACACCTTGGCTCTACCAGTAATACACTGTTTGTTATAAGTAGTTACCCTCTCCAGGCCTTGGCTTCTGTGATATGTAAAGCTAACAATTCTTGCAATAACTGCACCCTAAACCCATATTCCAAGTTGGAAGAACATTCCTTGCAGGGTTAAGCATTAGATTAAATGTCCTAAGGATACAGCATACCTGTTCTGCTCAAGGAACATTAAAGTATGGCTGTAGCAGAGTAAACAAGGAGGAGAATAGTGGGAAATAAAGTTAGAGAGGTAACCAGGAGCCAGATCTTATAGGACCCTTAATACTATTGCAGATATTCAGAACTATAGATAAAGTCTTGAATGAAATAAGGAATCAAAGGAGAAGCATGATCCACCTTAGGATTTACCAAATACAAAACTTCCAAATAAATGAAAGGAAAATGGACAGAACTGAAAAAGAGAAATAAGCAAATTCTTAATTATAGTTGAAGACTTCAAAATTGTCCTCTCAACAACTGGTACAATTATTAGACAAAAGGTCATAAAAAAATAAAATATCTGAAAAACACAATTAACCAACAGGTTCTAATTTACATGTATAGAACTCTTCATCCAACAATACCAGAATGCATATTCTTTTTTAAGCGCCTATAGATCATTTGCCAAGATAGACCATATCCTGATACATAATACAAGCCTCAATAAATTGAAAAGAATTCAAATTCTCAAAGAATGTTCACTGACCACAATGGAATCAAACCAGAAATCAGTAACAGAAAGATAAGTAAATATCTGAACACTTGGAAATTAACAACAATCTTGTAAATAATCTATGGTTCAAAGAGAAAGTCTAAAGGAAAATAAAAAAAATCTTGTACCAAGTGAAAATGAAAATACAATATATAGAAATTTATGATAGGCAGCTAAACCAGTGCTTAGAAAGAAATTTGTAACACTAACTTCTTAGACTCAAAACAAGAGAAAATATCTTAAATCAATCATCTAAATTCACACCTCAAGAAACTAAAAGAATGAAATAAATTCAAACCAAGGAGAAGGAAGTAAATAATAAAAACAAGAACAGAAGTCAATGAAATTGAAAGCAAAAAAAAAAAACAATAGAGAAAATCAATAAAACAAAAAACTGATTGTTTGAAAAAAACAACAAACTCAACAAACCATTTTATCAGTCATTAACAAGACAGACAAATGAAGATGAGGGATAACATTACAGTTCCGGCAAACATCAGAAGAGAATAAAGGGAATACTACAAAGAATTCTGTACATATACATTTGACAACTCAGATGAATTTGATCAACTCAACAAAAAACACAAAATATCAAAACTCAACCAAGTTAAAATAGGCAATCTAAATATACCTATAATTATCGAAGAAGTTGAATTCATAATTAAAAACTTACCCCCCAAATTTCCTACTAAACATTAAGAGGATTAACAATTATTTTACACAATCTCTTCTAAAAAAATAGAAGAGGAATGAATCCTTCCCAACTCATTTTATGAAGCCAGTATTATCCGGATACCAACAACCAGGCAAAGCCTGCACAAAACAAAATGAAACCCCAGCTAAGGAACACTATCTCTGATGAACTTAGAGGCAGACATCCTCAACAAAATATTAGTAAACCGAATCTAGCAATATAAGAAAAGAATTATTCACCAATAAAAAATGAAATTTGCTCCAAGCATTTAAGGTTAGTTCAATATTTGAAAATTAAATAGTATAACACCATATCAATAGGCCAAAAAAGAAAAGGCATAGTACTGTATCAATCAATGCGTAAAAAACACTTGGCTTGGGAATGGTGTTACCACATGACCTGGCAATCCCCCTTCTGGGTATCTATGCAAAAAGTTTGAAAACCTTAGTCTGCAAAGACTTATGTACCCCGCTGTTCATTGCAGCACTGTTCACAGTGTCCAAGTCATGGAAACAATCAAAGTGCCCTTTGATAGATGACTGGACAAAGAAGCTGTGGTACATATACACAATGGAATATTACTCAGCTATAAGAAAAGATGAAATACTGCCATATGTGACAACATGAATGGATCCTGAGATTATCATGCTAAGCAAAGTAAGTCAGACAAAAAATGTCAAGAAGCATATGACCTCACTCATATGTGGAATATAAAACAGAAAGCAACAAAGAAACAAAAACTCATGGGCACAATCAATAGTTTAGTGGTTACCTGAGGGTAAGGGAGGAGAGGTGCAAGAGGAGGGAGGGGTCTTCAAATTATGGTGATGGAAAGAGAACTGACACTGGCTAGTTAACACATAATGCAGCACATAGATGATGCATTGTAGAACTGTATACCTGGAACCTATGTAATTTTTGCTAACTAAGGTCACCCCAATAAACTTAACAATAAAAAACTTGACAAATTCTTACACCCATTCATTGTAAAAAGAAAAAATAAAGTCTTAGGAAAATGGGAATAGAGAGGAACTAACCTATAGATCGCTAGAGGAGAATTGACATTTCTATGTTGACTGTTCTAGTCTTAGTTTTCTAATCCACGAACATGGTTTGTTTCCTGATATATGAGTGAGTGCTAAAGAGCATTTACAAACAACCTACAGGTGATACTATACTTAATGATGAAATACTGAAAGCTCCTCTCTAAGGTCAAGAACAAGGTGAGAATACGTATTTTTACTACTCTTATCCAACAAAATACTGAAAATTGTAGTCATTGCATTAAGGTAAGTAAAGGAATAAAAAGCCTACAGGTTAGAAAGGAAGAAATAAAATCCCTATTTTCAGATTAAATAATTGTCTAAGTAGGAAATCCAAGGGAATCTATCTTTAAAACTCCTAGAACTAATAGATAGTTTACCAAAGTCACAGGATATAATATCAACACACAAGATGTATGTTGGGTATTTGGTGGGTACTATACTAGTCAGGGGGATCACTTCATAAATTATATAATGTCTAACCACTACACTGTACACCTGAAATTAATATAAAATAATATTCAATGTCAACTGTAATTAAAAAATAAAAAATAAATTATTGCATTTCTATAAACTAACAATGAACATGCAGAAATGAAAATTAAAAGCACAATACCAATGGCAGTCACTTTGAAGAAAATTAAGTGCATTTGTATGCCCTTAACAAATTTGTACAAGATCTGTAAACTGAAAATAACAACATGCTAATGAATCAAACTTTTAAAAGACCTAAATAAATGGAGAGAAACACTGTGCTCATGGATTAGAAGACTTGACATCATAAAAATGTCAATTCTACCCAAAATGATTTATAGATTTAATACAATTCCTATAAAAATCCATGTAAGTTTTTTGTGAATGTAGGCAAACTTATTCTAAAATTTCTATGAAAAGATGCAACCCCTAAAATATCTAAAACAATCTTGACAAAGAAAACCAAAGTGAGAGGAGTCATTCTACTCAGTATTAAAGCTTACTATATAGCTACAGTAATCATGACCGTGGTATTGGCAGAGGGATATACACATAAGTCAATGGAACTGAATAGAGAAGTCAGAAATAAACACAGCCAAATATACTCAAGTGATTTTTGACAAAATTCCCAAAATGTTTCAATGGAGAAAGGATAACTTCTCAACAAACGGTGCTAAAGACACTGGACATTCATAGGACAGAGGCAGGGAAATGGGGAGGGAGGGAGGGAGAAGGTGAGGGAGTGGGAGAGAAAATGAATCTCAATAAACCTCACACCTTATTAAATAAAAACACACTCAAAATGGATCATGGATGTCATGCTTAAACACCAGTTATCAATGCCAGGGAAGGACTCCACCTTCATAGAAGGTAGTGAAGATCATAACTATGTCAACCACTAAGATGCCTACTGCATTTTGGTATTGGAGTCCTGAATATAAACACAATACAGTTAAATGCTGGATAGAACAATGCTTTACTTACATAAAGAAGAGACAGCAAAATCAGCTCCAATAGCAGGCATTGGTCCCTCCTTGTAACCACAGCAAGGTACTTGGCCTGCACACACCAGATAAAGCAGTGGGGTTGGCCAGGTGCCATATGATGCATACACTTAAGCAGAAGAAAGGAGTCACATTGAGTCTGAAACAGGAAAAGATATCCCCACACAAGGTGATAAGCATAGCACAGCCTGTGAGGGCTTCTTATCTCTTGGTAAGAAAGTGTTCCAGGTCCAAGGCTCTGAGTGGGCAAGCCTAGGGAGGGGTGGCTGCTTTCCCAACAATGGATTTAAATGTAAAGCATAAAACAACACATTGTTTTTAAAGTGTAGGAGAAAATCTTCTGGGTCTACAGCTAGGCAAACATTTATTAGACTTGACAACACAATTCATAAAAAGAAAAATTGATAAATTTAACTTCATCAAAATAAATTTTCTCTGCACAGGACTCTAGTAATAGGATGAATCAATAAGCTACAGGGTAGAAGAAAATATTTGCAAACCACATATCCAGCAGAGGACAAGTATTTTGAGTATACAAATAACTCTCAAAACTCAACATTTAAAAAATACAATTAGAAGATGGGTAAAATACACAAACAAGGATATCACTGAGGATATATCTGTGGTAAATGAGTACATGAAAAGACATTCTACATCATTAGCCATTAGGGAAATGTAAATAAAACTACAAATTCTACAGCTAGCAGAATGGCTAAAGTAAAACACTGTGACAAAACTAAGTGCTGACAAAGATACAGTGATACTGGGCCACTCATATATTGCTGGTGGGAATATAAAATAGTATATACTCTGGGAAACAGTTTGGTAGCTCTTCAACATATTAAATATAGAGTTCCTATATGACCCTGGTTTATATAAATGAGCCAAATTTGGCCTCAGTATATTGGCCGTATGTTCTTTATTTTTTCAAAGTATGTGAGATCCCATTTGCTAAAAAGCCCAATGACACCAAGTTCTAATTTGTATGCAAATTATTATTTTAAATATGGCTCAAGCGAGCAGATTTTTAGCCATTTGGAGCCTGTGTGCTTTGCATATACAACAAAACTGTACCCAACATCTGCTACCCATAGATAAGATAAATTTGTGGGCTCTAAAGCTCCCAAGCTGTTGTTGTCCTTCTGAGCTCTCTGACCCTGAGACTCCCCACCATAATGCTGAAGGACGTTACCTAGATATGTAAGCTCCTTCTCTGATTCTCCTCTCCCCCTGAAGTTCCCTTGCCTCCCTCCCCTTAATAAAATAAAAAGGGGAAATGATGTAAAGGAAGATGATGTAAAGATAGCCATGTGATGATGTAGGTATAGATGGGACCACCGTAGCTGCAAATCAAGGGTTGCCAGCCATTGCCAGAGGTTAAGGAGTGAGATAAAAGGCTTCTACCAAGACAGAGTCTCATAGGGAGCATGGCTCTGCCAACAAACACCTTGATTTTAAACTTCTAGCCTCTAGAACTGTGAGACAATAAATTCCTATTGTTTTAAGTCACCAAGTTTATGGTATTTTGTTATATCAATGCTGGCAAACTAATACATCACAAGATATTAATCAGCAATAAAAAAAATGAACTCTTGATAAACACCGTTTAGATAATTAGGCTGAGCATAAGGAAAGCTAATTCCAAAAGATTATATAATGTATAATTTAATTAATATATTATTTTTAAAATGACAAAATTTTAGAAATGGAGGGCAGGTTAATAGTTACCAAAGTTTAGGGACTGGGGAGGGGTATGGGGCAGAAGGAATGTAGGTAAGGCTATAAAAGGGAAACACAAAGGATCCTGTGGAAATGTTCTATATCTTGACTGTGGTGTTGGATGGATGAACCTTCATTAAGTGATAAAATTGTATGGAACTTAACGCATACACAAACACAAATGAGTACAAGTAAAACTGAGAAAATTTGAATAAAATCAGTGAATTATATGCCAATATCCTAGTTGTGATTACACTATCATTTTGCAAAATGTTACCGCTTGAGGAATTGAGCAAAGTGTCAGTGGATCTCTGAATATTTCTTACAATCGTGTGTGAACCTACAATTATCTCAATATTTTTTTCAATTAAAATAAAGCATCACTTGGCTGTTAAGAAGAGATTTCAGAGGATGAGGGTGACAGAGAGAGAACAGTGTAAGAAATTTTGTAGAAGTCTAGGAGAGAGTGGCTTCAATTAGGATTATAGCAGAAGGGTAGAAACAGTATGGGTAGTTGGATTCCAGGTATATGATATTTTAAAGGTAGAACTAAGAGAATTTGCTGATATGTGCTTGTGAGATGTTAAGGGAAAGAGAAGTTTCAAGGATGTCTTCAACGTCTTAAGATAGAGAAAGTTGTAGGTGGAGCGTAAGCCTCGCAATACAGTGGGGGCAAGGGATTAAGATAGTTAAGTTAGGGGATTGGATATCATTCAGAAAATAATTGCAGTTAAGAAAAACAAATGAGCACTGAGATTTCAAAAAATCTCCTTAAAAAGTGACTCAAAAAGGTATCTCAAAATGTTTAGGTTCTGCAACTATGAAAGTGGCGAATATTCAAGTATGTAGATTCACAGATTACTTGTAATAAGGGGTCTGCAGCCCACATGCTGAAGATTATTGGGCTAGGATATCTTGAATGGGGTCATGAGCCTCATGACTTGAGTTCATGTGCCACCCAAGAAACACAGGAAAAAAGTACTACCCCTCCCCCCTAAAAAAACTCTCAATCCAAAACAAAACAAAAAACAGCAGGTTTTTTCACTTCAAAATGACTTCTTTCGTATTCTGCAAAGACATCCCTGAGTGAAGAGATTTACTGTGTAAATCTTGCAAAAAATTACTTTATTCTGCCACCTGATCCTGTCTTTCCACTGAGAGCTTGGCTACCTCTCCCAGATCCAGCTTGTCAATTTTATGATTGATAGACTCCAGGAAATGTGCAGCCCTAGCTGTCACCTTCTCCATCATATTTCTTGCCCCATCTGTTGCAGGTTCTTATCCGTACTGGTATTTAAATTTCCCTCTTAGGACCCAATTTGGGCATGCTTCCCCAGGAAAACTAATGTACCCTGTGTATGAAGTATATACAGCAATGTTGGTTTGGGGGGACTTAAAGCAGTAAAAGGACAGTACTGCCATGTCTGTCACTCCTGGATAGGACCAGAGTGGGTGTAGAAAAGTGGGAAGAAGGGAAAGAGAATGAAGAAACTTTGATATATAGCTACCACCTAGTGCTACTCTGCCATGCCTGAGAAAGCAATGAAAGCTGAAGGCAATTGCTTAATTTCCTAGGCCCCTGGTGAGGCAGAAATATCTCTAAGCCAATTAGTTAACAGAGGATGGTAAGATTGCTCAGTCTGGATAGGCGAGGAATGAGCATGGAGAGTGTTTGGGAGAAGACAGCAGGAGTTTTAAGTTTTGAAGAATGTAGCTTTCACTGTTGGTGACATGGAATGAGGGAGAAAAGTAGTTTCTGCATTGTGGCTTCAGGGCTCAGACCTAGTGATATTAGCAAGGAATGAGTGGTGGAAGAAACAGGCTTAGGTGAGGAGAGTCCTCTCTATAGCCAGAGCCTGCCTGCTACTAACCTGCCTCCCTATATATCATCTAGGCAGTTGGTGCTCCTGAGGACATTTCATGATTACAGACATAAGGAAGGGGTTCAGAGGACTAGAAACATCTGGTCCACTGGCCAAAAGTACACATTCCCAAGTCCTACCACAGGCCTCCTTTATTATTATTTTTTATTTGTATGTGGATAGTTCCCTGGCTGGGCATTGAACCTAGGCCACAGCACTGACAGAACCAGCAACAAAGCCTTAAGCTGCTACACCGCCAGGGAACTCCCTACAGGGCTCCTTTAAAAAGAGTATTATAGGATGTGTTCTGGGAAATCTGCATTTTAACTAGCTATATCAGATGATGCTGATCTGAATCCTGCCCACGTGGTAGTCTGGAAATCTCTGATCCAGTGGATCTTTAAAACCCCTTCTAATTCTAAGAAGTCAGGACTATGGTGTGTAGCCTGACGTCAGCCCATGTACATAGCCTGGAGAGAAATGTATGCAGGAAAAAAGTTGCTTTGCAGAGCCAAGGAAAAGGAGATGAATGACTATGAGGAAAAGACGGGTTTTAAAGAGGCTCCAGCTCTCCTAGGAAGGGAAGGCACAATTGTGGGAGCTCACATCACTCTGGCCTTTTATGACTATACTTTAAGCATTAGTAACTCATGTGTATTAAGAGTGAATGATGTGCCAAATAATTTGTTAAGCACTTTACTTTCCTTTTCCTTCCTTAGGACAACCCTCTGAACGATATTACTATTGCCCTATTTTATAGAAGAAAAAACTAGAATCAGAAAAGTAAATAAACTTGTCCATGATCATTTGACTCATAACCACCATGATAGGCCAAGGTTGCTATCGGAACCAGCCTGATGAATCGAACAGCCTGAGGAGGGGAGTGAGGATTAATGAAAAGAGACAGAGAAGAGAGTTACCGGGAGGACTCCAGTAAATACTGAAGCCCCGAGTTTATTTTTCCTCACCAATATATACATACAGAGTAGTGCAGTACAGCAGAAACAAATTTGCATTTCCTTCCTCAAAAGCAGATCATCAGTTATCATTAACTCTCTACCAGTAGCCTAAAGGTCAGAGCAAACAAAGGAGGTCAGTTTTCCTAGGGCCTTGTCTTCCATTATCCAGTTATCTTTCTTTTGTGTCTCCCAAGGAACTGGCTGGATCAGCCACTTCCTCAGTGAGCAGTACACACCCTTGACTCTCTACCAGTTAACTTGAAGGTCAGAGTAAATGAGAGGGAGTCAGTTCCCCAAGGCAATTCTTCCAAGTACTCAAATAGTCTTCTTTCTTTAGAGTCTCCCAAAGAACTGGCCGTATCAGGCACATTCCTCATATGCAGAAGTAAAACAAGTTATGCTTCCCTAAAGCCAGCCTGCATGGCTCCCAACAGGTTACCTCATTCAGGTAATAAAAGCCTTTGGAGTCATTAAAACTAAAAGCCACTCTCATGATTGGACCCGTAAGTCCCAGGTAAAGTTCAAGGTAAGGCTTGAGAATAACCCAAGTTTTAGTAACCCTCATGGTTAATTGCATGGGTGATTTTATACCTATGTGAAGCTGCTTTTCTGTCTGCCCTGAATTCTGTATCATTCCTCCTACCTCCACACCAAAACTCAGGCTAATCCACCAAGTGCCTTTGTGTGAATTTAAAAGAAGATGTCCCTTCTAATACGTGTTGCTCAATGGGCACAGGGCTTAAAGAGCAGTTTGAGGCTGAGCAAATTAGAATAGGAAGTTCTTATTCTTTGTCTCTCTCACTTTCCTCTCTCTATCTGTAGATATATTCCTGAATCAAATATATAGTTTAGGAAGTAGAGAACTAACTTGATTACAGTGCCTTTGAACTCCCTTTGCCTTACACTTTTGTGCAGAGTCCAATATGCTGAAATCTAAACAGCAGACCTTCTGGCCACCCTGCCCAATACTTCTTGTCTTTAGACCCAGAGGTGGCCCAATCTCAGGGAGCTGAGAAAGAAGGGAGCTCCTTAGTGTGGGACATGCAGCCATTGGGGAAAATAACCACAGGAGGGCTTATTGAGCCTCTTAGATGTGTAAATCAAATTTTTGTTGTTAAATTTGGGAAGCATTCAGTCATTAGCTCTTCATATATTATTTCTGCTCCTTTCTTCCCTTATTCTTCTGGGGCTCCAGTTTTGCATGTGATGGTATTTTTTTATGATGTTCCACAGGTCTCTGAGTCTCTGTTCAGTTTTTTATTCTTTTTTCTTCTTTTTGTTCCTCAGACTGTATTATCTTGATTACTATGTCTTAAAGTTCACTAATTCTTTCTTCTACCAGCTCAAATCTGTTATTGAGTCCTTCTGATGAATTTTTCATTTTAGGGATTATACTTTTCAATTGCAGAATTTCCATTGTGTTATTTTTATAATATTTATCTCTTTATTAATATTCTCTATTTAATGAGAAATTGTCACTATATCTTCCTGTAATTCCTTAAATGTGGTTTCCTTTATTTCTTTGAACATATTTATAATAGTTACTTTAAAGTCTTTGTCTGCTAAGGCCAACATTTGGGCTCACTTGAATACAGTTTCCATTGATTGCTTTATTTCCCTGTGTATGGGTAACACATTCTTGTTTCTTTGTATATCTCATAATTTTTTTGTTGAAAACTGGACATTTTAGATACTATTGTAACAACTCTGAATATTAATCTCCCTTGGGCCTTGTTTTTTGTTCATTTGTTCATATATTTAGTGATTTGGCTTGACTAATTCTGTGACATTTATTTCCCCTACAGTATTTAGCCTAAGATGTCTTTACTGAGATTTTTTCCCCCTTGTTTTTATTTTTAAGTCTGGTTTCCTAGGGGTAGCCCTTGGGTCAGCATGGCTTAGTTGTTAGACATTGATTGGCCAGAAGTTGTACATAAGTCCCCAGATCCAGTGAAGTTTTCACCCTTTACTGTTGAATCTGTATGTGGTCCAGAGGGTGTTTTCATAGTTCAGGAGAAAACCATTCAGTCAGGGAATTTTATTTTGGAAGTACTTTCTCTATTAATTCCCAGGAAAATACAGCCTTGAACACAGAAGTCTTCCAGACCAGAGATGAGTGCAATTTTAGCAAGACTCTCTTAAACTGACTTTCTCTTGGTATTTCTGTTAAATTTATGGCTTATTTCTCTCTATTGGTACCACCAAAGTATGGTCCTCCTCTTATTGCTAGCCACTGTGATCTTTATAGGGTTCAACAACACCATGGGGGCATGAATTTCTCCACTTTCTGATCCAGAAAAGTCTACTCTCTCTGGCTGAGTCATATCTACCAGACTTTGCAGTTTTCCCTGAACCTGGTCTGAGGCAGAACCTCAGTGCTATGGCATGGGAGGTATAGGAGATTTGGGCACACTGTTCTTCACTTACTGCTCTACCCAGGTCCTCCCTATGGAGCAGATTTTGTTAGCTGAGGAAATAGGCACCACCAAATGGCTGCTGCCACCCACTCAGTGTAGATTTCTGTGTCACAGAGATTGGGAGAGATGAGATAGTCGCCAGCTTCCATCATCTTTGCAGTATGGATCTTCCACATCAGGAAACTGGAGAACATGCAAAATGCTTACTAGGCTGCAGCTATTGAATCTACCCAGTCGGCCCAGTGTTCCTGGAGTGGGTTTTCTACACATGGAGCTTTTGGAGGGATGGATGCAGTTTAAATGCTATGACCTGCCTCTGTTAATTGCAAATTTCAATCCCATTTGTTGAATAAATACCCTCAATTTTGTGTAAATTTATTGTTCAATCCCCAGAGATTTAAAATGTTTTCTTTTATAAGTTTGACCAGTTTAATACATGCCTCTCTGGAGAAGAGGATTCTGTGTACTTGTTACACTAGAGAGGGAATTGTGCAAATTCTTCTCTAAACCTGGAATGAAGACCACTGCTGCCAGTGGTGACTGACACCAAAACCAAGGTTGGGTAAGTAGCTGGGTGATAAAGTAAAAATCACCATCATTAATAGTGTGGATCAATAAAGAAGTAGACAGGAAGAAAATGCAGCTATGGCACAAGCAAAATATATGTGCTATTGTCACACTTGAATTGAGTTTAACTTTGTTTCATTGTTAGTGTATATCACAAGTGGTTCTGTTCGTATAGCCAACAACAGACTCTATTGAACATGAATAACACCTGCCTTCTGGGAAGCATGATGCTTTTGGAGGGTTAACGTTCTCACCTCCATAAGAGCCAGTGGGTGTACATTCTGACACAGTCCCAGCCAGCACTAAGATGAAGAAAACTCCCTCAGAGGTTCCCCAGTCTAATTGGGGAGACAAGACACACGTCATGAAAAAACAAGCAAACAATTCTGAGTTAACATAGACAAGGTATGGGAGGCAGTACAGTGAGGCAAAAGTAAAGCCAAATTCTGGCTTGGCCTCTTATTAATTTTGTAACCTTTAGAAAGACACTTAGCCTCTCATTTTCCTCTGCTTGCCCTCATCTATAAAATGGATATCTTGATGCTTACTTCTCATGGTTACTGGGATAATTGGATGATCTGCCCCCTGCTTAATTCCTAAACCCATTTCAGAACTAATATCCCTTCTCGTTTAATACATTTAAGCCACACTAATTTCTTTATGTTCCTTGAAAATGCCAAATTCTTGCCTGCCTTATGGTCTTTACACCTTATAATCCCTTTGCCTGAAGTGTATTTTTACCAATTCTTCAAAAGGCTGGCTCTCTTCTTACCATTGAGGTCACAATTTAAATATCACCTCTACAGAGTGGCCCACCCTGACAACTCAATCTAAAACAAAACAAAACAAAACCAAAAAATCTCTGGCTGCTCCCCTTTCCAGTCACTCTATCACATTATTTTATTTCTTTCGTAACACTTACCAATAGCTGAACACAGAAGCAATATAGCTTAGTGGTACAGTACCAAATTGTCTGGGTTTTGATCCTGGCTCTAATACTTCCTAGCTTTTGACTTTGGGCAAGTTATTAAACCACTCTGAGCCTCAGTTTCTTCATTTTTAAAGTAGGAACAATAATTTATCTGCCTCACAGTGTTGTTGTGGTGACTAAATGAGTTAATACAGTTAAAGTACTGAAAATAATGTCTGGCACATGATAAGACTGTCTTAATATCAGCTATGATGGTAGCCAACTTCCCAGGTGGCCTTCCAAATGGTTTCCACCTCCTGGTATTCATGCTAGGGTTGGTCTCTGTGATAAGACAGAAGTGATGATATTTCACTTGTGATATTAGGTTATAAAAAATTTCAACTTTCATTTTGGGCACTCTCACTTACTTCTGCTCTCTGTCTCTCTTGGATCACTCATTCTGGGAGAAGGAAACTAGCTGCCATGTCAAATAGCCCCATGGAGACGTGTACATGGCACATCAAAACACAGAGGCCTCTGCTAACAGCTAGAGATGAACTGAGTCCTTCCCACAAACACATGAGTGAGGTCAGTAGCAGACCCCCAATCCCTTATTAACAACTTGACTACAATCTCATAAAAGATCCTGGGACAGAACTATCCAGGTTAAGTCACTACTGGAAAGATATCATCAAAATGGCAGCTTGAGAGAAGTTCCTGGAGAACTCTCTGGGAAATTACAAGTACAGCAACTATAATTCAACAAAGGATTCCCGACACAGCATAACATAACTAAGAGACCCACTTATCACATCAGAATACCTGAAGGTGGGAAAAGAGGAGTAAATTGGGGAGAAGAGAAGGGGAAAGTGCAAAGATGGGGGCCACAGAAAGCAACCCAGAGCGCACTGCAGTCCCAGGAGAGAAGAGAGAAAAGGTGGCAGGTGAGCAACCTGGAAAACACCCTGGTCCTGGGAAACAAAAGGAGTGAGATGGGGACACACCCCAGATCTCACCCCAGTCTCACGAGAAAGAAAATAGGACAGAGGTGAGGGCCACCGGTTGCCACAGCCCATCTTGAGAGAAGTGAAGTGGTGGCAGGTGTACTTCTCTAGCCATGATCATTCCTGCCTGAGGGATCAGCATATAATACAGCTGAACCTAGCACATGGGGCAGAGACCTTGGGGCAAAGTCTGAATACTTAAGAGTGGAGGCTTGCACTGTCATCACTGCCCTCAGTGCCAGTCAGGAAACAAAGACACAAAGCCTGACTACCTTTCCCCACTCTCCCAGAGCTCTCCTCCCCAACATCCTCCCAGTGTTTTCACTGGCCTCAGTGTGAGTGTCAGGTTAAGAGCAGAATATCTATAGCCTAGAGAATTGGGGAGACAGTTCTTGAGCAGCATATACACAGTGCAGCTCCTTCCAGTGCCAGGGAGGGAATGGTAGGAGTAGAGTAGTCGTGACGAGGTAGTGGTGGTTTGTCTGCCACCATCACTCAGAAAACAAACACAATAGCGACCTTTCCCAACAAAATCCTGCTATCACCCTTCCTGACTGAGACCAGCTGAAAATTCCAGTGCAGCTAAGACACAGTCTCTGCAGCTGCTGGCTACAGTGTGTGTACCGGGATTCCAGAGACACAGCACTCCATAGCAAGCCACCTACTTGCTGGGGATGGCACAAGTATGGGTCAAAGAAGAGAAACCCACCTTACAGGAAACCACTCAGCACGAGAAAAACTAACACAAAAGAAAATAAAATAATGCTACAGCGACACCCACTAAAAAACAAGAAAAACCTTTCCATATCTATACTGGCTATAGTATCTACTCCTGTAAATGCCTAGAAAAAGAAACAATCATATAATTAATGTAAATAACTAAGGTAGCAAGGATGCTCATAAAGAAAATCTAAAATATCCAGAAAGTGAACTTAAAGACATGGAAATATGTGATTTAAAAGGCAGAGAATTTAAGATTGTAGTCCTAAAAAGAAAAAAAAAAAGACTCAGCAGAATGCAAGAAAACAAAGACAGACATTTTTTTTTTCATTCTTAAATTTATTGGGCTGACATTGGTTAGCAAAAATTACATAGATTCCAGGTATACAATTCTACAGTGCATCGCCTTTGTGTTGCATTATATAATAACCACCCAGAATCATTTCTCATTCATCACCATGTGTTTGACTCCCCCCTCCCTCCTCTTCTACCCTCCTCAGGTAACCACTAAACCATTGACTGTGCCCATGAGTTTTCCTTTCTTTGTTGCTTTCAGTTTTATATTTCATATATGAGTGAAGTCATATGATTCTTGTTTTTTTCTTTCTGGCTTATTTCGCTTAGCATGACGATCTCAACGCCCATCCATTTTGTCATATACAGCAGTATTTTATCTTTTCTTATACCTGTGTAATACTCCATTGTATATATGTACCATAGCTTCTTTACCCAGTCATCTATTGAAAGGCACTTTGGTTGTTTCCAGGACTTGGCCATAGTGAACAGTGCTTAAATATTGGAGTACATAAGTCTTTACAGACTAAGGTTTTCAAATTTTTTTTTTTTTTTGGTAAATACCCAGAAAGGAGATTGCCAGGTCATATGGTGAATCCATTCCAATTTTCTGAGGAATCTCTACACTGTCCTCCATAGTGTTTGTACCAATTTACATTCCCATCAGCAGTGTGCGATAATTCCTTTTTCTCCATACCCTCTCCAGCACTTGTTATTCCTTGTCTTGTTGATAATAGCCATTCTAACAGGTGTGAGGTGGGATCTCATTATGGTTTTGATTTGCATTTCCTTAACAGCTAATGAAGTTGAGCATTTTTCATATGTCTATTGGCCATTTGTATGTCTCCATAGGGTAAGTATTTGTTCAGGTCCTCTGCCCACTTTTTAACTGGGTTGTTTGTTTCTTCTGTTGAGTCACATGGGTTCTTTATGTATTTTAGATATTAGTCCCTTATCAGATTAGGTGTTTCCAAAAATTTTCTCTCATTCGGTTGGCTGTCTCCTTGCTTTGTTGATGGTTTCTTTAGCTCTGCAGAAGCTTTTTAGTTTGATATAGTCCCAATTATTTATATTTGGTTTTACTTCCCTTGCTTTTTTTTTTTTTTTTTTTCTTTTTGGTATGTGAGTAGCTCCCTGACTGGGAATCGAACCCAGGCCACAGCACTGACAGCGCCAGCGCCGAAGCCCCAAGCCACTACACCATCAGGGAACTCCCATTACTTCCCTTGCTTTTGAGGTCAGGTTCACTAAGTCCTCTGTGAATCTGAGCTCTGTAAGTTTAGTATCAGTGTTTTCTTTTATACAGTTTATTGTTTCTAGTCATATGTAGAGGTCTTTAATCCATTTTGACTTAATTTAAGTATATGGTGAAAGTTTACAGTTCAGATTCATTCTTTTGCATATGGTTTTCCAATTCTTTCAGGAAGATTTACTTAAGCTTTGTTTTCCCCATTGTATGTTTTTTGCTCCTTTATCAAAAATTATTTGTCCATATATTTGTGGATTTATTTCTGAATCTTTTATTCTTTTCCATTGGTCTGAGTGTCTGCTTTTCTGCTTGTCTGCTTTTCTGCCAATATCAAGCTGTTTTGATTATTGATACCCTGTAGTATAAACTGAAGTCGGGGAGTGTGACTTATTGTTTGAGCCTACGATGACTTTGGCTATTCACGGTCTTTTTGGTTTCATACAAATCTGATCATGTTTTAAATCTATTTTGTGAAAGAATATTTGTGGGATTGTTATGGGAATTGCATTAAAATTTTATGTTGCTTTAAGTAATATGGCTATTTTTAAAATGTTAAGTCTTTCAATTCATGAACACAGAATATCTTTCCATTTCTTTCTGTCTTCTTCAATTTCTTTTAATAGTGTCTAATATTTTTCAGTATATAAGTGTGTCACGTTCTTTGTTAATTCCCAAGTATTTTATTCTTTTTGTTGTGATAACAAAAGGTATTGATTCTCTCATTTCTTTTTCTGAAGTTTCATTGTTTGTATATAGACATGCAATTTATTTTTGTACATTGATTTGTATTCTGCAACTTTACTGTATTCAATTATTGTTTCTAATAGTTTTCTGGTGTAGTCTTTGGAATTTTCTATGTAAAAAATAATGTCATCTGCAAATAGTGACAGTTTGACCTCTACTCTTCCAATCTGGATAGCTTTATTCTTTTCTCTTGCCTGATGGCTCTGGTCAGAATTTCCAGTACTATATTGAACAGCAGGGGTAGCAGGGGCCATCCCTGTCTTGTTCCTGATTTCAGGAGAATGGGTTCAGCTTTTCCCCATTCAGTATGTTAGCTGAGGGTTTGTTGTATATGGACTTTATTACATTTAGGTACTTTCCTTGTGTACCCATTTTATTCACTGTTTTGATTATAAATGGATATGTATCCTGTCAAATGCTTTCTCTGCATCAATTGACATGATTATATAGTTTTTATCTTTTATTTTGTTTATGTGTTATATCACATTAATTTATTTTCATATGTTGAACCATCCTGTGCTCCTGGGATGAATCCCACTTAATCATGATATATGATCTTTTTGATGCATTGGTGTATCCTGTTTGCTAATATTTTGTTTAGGATTTTTGTATCTGTGTTCATAAGAGATATTGGTCTATTGGTGTTTTTTGTTTGTTTGTTTTGTGTGTATGTGTGTGTGTGTGTGTGTGTGTGTGTGTGTGTTATCCCTACCAGGTTCTGGTATTAGGGAAATGTTGGCCTCATAGAATGAGTTGGGAAGTATTGCCTCATCTTTAATTTTTTGGAAGAGTCTGAGGAGGATAAGTAAAACTTTGGGGAAACTGGTCCAGTGCTGCTGCCTTTGGGGAGGTTTTGGATCATTTTTTTCAATTTCTTTACTATTGATCGGTCTATTTAGATTATTCAATTCTTCTTCGTTCAGCCTAGGTATAGTATATGTTTCTAGAAACTTGCCCATTTCTTTTAGGTTGTTAAATTTGGTGGCATAAAGCCCTTCATAATATTTTTTAATCATTGAATTTTTGTGTGTGGTATTGGTAGCTAATTTACCTCCTTTCATTTCTAATTTTGGTTATTTGTGCCATGTTTTTTTATCCTTTGGTTAGTATAGCCAGCAGTTTGTTGGTTTTATTGATTTATTCAAAGAACCACCTCTTTCTTGCATTAATTTTTTATATTGTCTTTCTGTTATCAATTTTATTTAGCTCTGCTCTAATTTTTATCATTTCTTTCCATATGCTGATTTTGGGTTCTTTTTTAGTTCTTCTTTTTCTAGTTCTTTAAGCTGAGATGCTAGAATGTTTTCTTGTGATTTTTCTTGTTTCTTAAAATAGGCCTGTAATGATATAAATTTTCCTCTTATTACTGCTTTTGTTGCATCCCAATAATTTTGATACATTGTATTTTCATTGTCATTAGTTGCAAAGTATTTTTTAATCTCTTCTTTATTTTTTCTTTGATCCAGTCATTTTTAAAATAACATCTTGTTTAATCTCTGTGTGTATGTGATTTTTTTCTGCTTTCTTTCTGCAGTTGACCTCCAATTTCAAAGCTTTGTCACCTGAAAATACACTTGTTACAATTTCAATCTTCTTGAATTTGCCCAAGTTAGTTTTGCACCCCAGCATATGATCTATGTTTGAGAATGTTCCATGTGCACTAGAAAAGAATGAATATTCTTGTGTTGTCAAATGAAGTGTCGTGTAATTGTCAATTATGTCCAATTGCTGTAGTGTATCATTTAAAACTGATATTTCCTTATTTATTTTCCAATGGGATGATTTATCCATGGTTGTTAAGGGGGTATGTAGGTCTTCTACTGTAATTGTGTATTTGCCAGTTTCATCCTTTAGATCTGTTATTAGTTGCTTTGTAAATTTTGGTGCTTCCTGATTGGGGGCATATATATTGATGAGTGTCATGTTTTTTGTTGTTGCATTGTCCCTTTTTTCACTATGAAATTTCCATCTTTGTCTCTTGTTACCTTTTTTTATACTGAAGTCTGTTTCACCAGATATCAGTATGGCAACTCCTACTTTTCTCTGGATGCCATTTGCTTGGAGTATTGATTTCCACTCTTTCACTCTGAGTCCGTGTTTGTCCTTATGGCTATAGTGTGTCTCTTTGAAACAACATATGGATTGGTTTTGTTTCTTAACTCAGTCTTTTACTCTGTGTCTTTTTATTGGTGAGTTCAGTCCATTTACATTTAGGGTGATGATTGATATATGAGGATATACTATGGTGATTACTTCCTTTGCTTACATCTCTTTTTTTGGCGGGGGGGGGGGGTCCCCAGCTGGGAATCGAACCCAGGCCATGGCTTTGAGAGTGCCGAAGCCTAGCCACTACACCACCATGGAACCCCCCCTTACTTCTATTTTTTTCTTGTTCTACCAACTCTTTTTCATTTATTTTGATTTTTTGTTTCCGGTAAAATGGCCTGCTTCAGTATTTCCTGAAATTCTGGACTCATGTTGGAGAATTTCCTTAGCACGTATGTGTCCAAAAAGATCGTTATTTTCCCTTCATATCTGAAGAATAATATTGATGGATTGATTATTCTCGGCTGGAAGTTTCTCTCTTTTGATATTTTGAATATTTGATGCCAATCCCTCCTGGTTTGTAGAATTTCTGCTGAAAAGTCTTATGACAGCCTGATAGACTTTCCTTTAAAGGTTATAGTTCTTACTCCCACCCCTGGCTTCCTTTAGCATTATCTCTTTGTCTTTGATTTTTTACATCTTCAGAATGATGTGCTTTGGAGAAGATCTGCTTGGGTTGAGGTAGCTAGGGGACCTGTTTTTTTGTTTGTTTGTTTGTTTGTTTTTTCTTGAATCTGGGATTCCAAGTCTTTCCATAAGTTTGGAAAGTTTTAGGCTACTATTTTTTTGAGTAAGCTCTCTGTAGAGTCTATTTCACACCTTCTGGTGTTCCTGTTATTCTGATATTGTTCTTTCTAACGAAGGCTGGTAGTTCTTCTAGAGTTCTTTGGTCTTTTTAATCCAAAGTCCCTATCTTCTTTTTTCTGTGTTGTCTACATCTTCCAGTCCTCAATATCACTAATTCTTCTTCATCTGTTTGGCCCTGTTTCCTATGGTAGTTAGTTAATTTCTCAGTTCTTTCATTATACTGTTTAACCTCTCAAATTTCCATTTGATTCATTTTTGTATTTTCAATATCTTTGTTAAAATGTTTTTTTTTTGTTCAGTTTTCCTTTTTGCGATCATTTCTTCTATCTCTCTCTGTGTACTCCGTTAACATTCTTTCAGCTCTCTAAGTGTCATAAGAACTGCAGCCTTGTGTTCTGTTTCACTTAGGTAATATATTTCCAGCTTTTTAAGTTCCTTTTCTGGAGATCTTTCACTTTCTTTCTGAGCAGCTTTGAATCTTAGCTAGGCATTTATTTGATGCTTTTCTTTTTCTGGGCATGAGGGCTTTTCCATGGCAGGTATAGAGAAGTTTTCCTTTTTTAATTTATTCCTTCCTTCCTTCGCTCCTTCCTCCCTCCCTCCCTCCCTCCATCCCTCCCACCCTTCTTTCTCTTTCTTTCTCTCTTTCTCTCTTTCTTTCTTTCTTTCTTTTTCTCTTCCCAGTTGGTATTGCCATAGTGTCTTCCAATATTTTTCTCTGGGCTATCTCTACTCCTTTATCTGGGAGTTTTTCTACAAGGTAAGCTTTCCTTCTTTTGATTCAGTCACATTGGTCTCAATGTGCTTCCTTTTTTTTGGAAAAAGTGGTGGATGATGGTGTGTTATGCCTCTGAGATCAGTGCAAGGAAAAGTTGCTGTGCCCGTGTTTTCAAGTTTTGCTGAACTCTACTACTCATTACCATAGGTGTGGGGCTTTATGGAATAGGTACTGTTTCTTTGCTTTTTTTCCCCCAGCTGCCTTTAGAGCAGACACTTGGTGGAGTTAGGGGGAGGCAAGCTTTGGGAGAGAGTGAAGGGAAGGAGCCAGACTCTGTGTCTCTGGTTTCTGTCTGGGTTTGGGGTGGTGTTGTCTGTGGCTACTTTGTTACCTGTGGTAGCTCCCCTGGTTGCTGACTACACTGCAACACTACTCAGGGATGCCTGGGCAAAACATCTTGGAACAACCCAGGAGTGAGCTGTGATCATGTCAGTCATGGGCCAAGTCCTTGTTGCCAGCTCAGCCTTTCTCCTTTCTTATCGCACATTTCATCCAGGAGCATGTTTTTTCTTTTATTGCTAAATTTATTGGGGTTATTGATTAGTAAAAATACATAGGTTCCAGGTATACAATTCTTTATTACATCTTCTATGTGTTGTATTATGTGTTCATAATTCAGAGTCATTTCTCTTTCCATCACCATATATTTGTATCCCTGTCCCTTCTCCCTTACTCCCTCTGCCCTTACCCTCAGGTAACTACTAAATTATTGACTGTGTCCATGAATTTTGTTTCTTTGTTGCTTTCAATTATATTTTCCACATTTGAGTGGACTCATGTAGTTCTTGTTTTTTTATGTCTTGCTTATTTCACTTAGCATGATGATCTTCTCATTTTCTTTCTATTATGATTGTTCATTTATTCTGTTCTTTAGATTCCACATAAAAGTGAGACTATATGTTATTTGTCTTTCTCAGTCTGACTAATTTCAATTAGCATGCTATCTTCTAGTTCCATTTATGTTATTGCAAAAAGTAAGATTTTATTCTTCTTTATTGCTAAGTAATATACCCTTGTGTAAATGTACCACAGTTTCTTTATCCAATCATTTATTGGTGGACATTTAGAATGTTTCCATATCTTGGCTATTGTGAATAATGCTTCAATAAACATAGGGGTGCATATATTTTTTCAATTAATGTTTTTAATTTCTTTGGATAAATACCCAGGAGTGAAATTGCTGGATCAGAAGGCTGTCTCATTTTTAATTCTTTGAGGAACCTCCATACGGTTTTCCATAGTGGTTGGAAAATTTTGCAGGCCCCACCACTTTTTTCCACATCCTCACCAAGCTTTGTTGATGGTTGATTTAGTGATGTAAGCCATTCTGACAGGAGTGAGGTGGTATCTCATTGTGGTTTTGATTTGCATTTCTCTGATGATTAGTGATGTTGAACATTTTTCCATGTGTCTGTTGGCCATCTTTATGTCCTCTTTGGAGAAATGTCTATTCAGGTCTTCTGCCCATTTTTTTAATAGGGTTGTTGTTTATTTCTTTTTTTTTTTCTTTAGTGTTGAGTTGTATGAGATTCTTTAGTGAATATTTTCTCCCATTCTATGGGATGTCTTTTTGTTTTATTGATGGTTTCTTTTGCTGCAAAAACACTTTTTAGTCTGATATAATCCCATTTATTTATTTTTTCCTTTGTTTCCCTGGCCCGAGGAGATATACTGTTGATAGTATTACTAAGGGTAATATTTGAGAGGATACTTCCTATACTTTCTTCAAAAATGTTTATGGTTTCACATCTTATATTTAGGTCTTAAATCCATTTTGAGTTTGTTTTTGTATATGGTGTAAAAAGGTGGTCCAATTTCATTTTTTGCATGTATCTTTCCAGTTTTCCCAGCACCATTTGTTGAAAAGACTTCTTTATCTCAATGTAAGTTCTTGCTTACTTTATGGTAAATTAGTTGCCTAAATAGACATGGATTTACTTATGGGCTCTTTATTCTGTTCAACTGATCTATGTGTCTGTTTTTATGACAATACCATGCTCTTTTGATAACTGTAGACTTGTAGTATAATTTTATGTCTAGTAGGGTCATTCCTCCAATGTTGTTCTTCTTTTTCAGGGTTGCTGTGACTATTCTAGGTCTTTTATGGTTCCATGTAAATTTTAGGATTGTATGTTCTATTTCTGTGAAGAATGCCTTTGGTATTTTGATGGGAATTGCATTAAATCCATAAATTGCTTTGGATAGTATGGGCCGCGACCTGCGCGGGTGAACAGGTGAACCGGAGGGGAGGTGATGGGGAATGAAGAAAAAACACACAGACACAGACACAGACAGAAAAGCTGGGACCGGGTGGTTCTCTGCACTCTGATGGAGACACAGAGACCCCACCTGGCAGCAGCAAGTTTATTTTATAGGGTGGGCAAAACAAGTGAAATCATAAGGGTAAATCAGCAAAGCGAGACTGCAAAGTACATCTTAACTGGGACAAATAGTTACAGACAACTGCATTTAATCAATATTTTGGTACATGTTGCTAAGGCATTACTGATTGTATTATTATTATTTTCTTTAAGGCAGGCAGGCCACAAGTTATGTCTCAAATCTTTTCCAGAGACCAAACAACCTTGCTCACAAAGTCATATTTTGCCAGACGTCAGAAACCACACTCCAAGCATTGTCCTTGTGCACCCAGCTCTGGGCTGCCTTGCAAAACCCTTGAACTGTGGACTCCAAGCACACAGGTAGCCTTGCTAAATCCTGTTTACTCAAAGGACCTGGCTTCTGGCTCATGCGCTCCCTACAAGTATGAACATTTTAACTATATTAATTCTTCTTTCCAATGATCATGGTATATGTTTCCATTTATTTGTGTTTTCCTTGACTTGTTTCTTCAGTGTCTTATGATTTTCTGAGTAAATGTTTTTTACTTCCTTGGTTAAATTTATTCCTAGGTTTGTGTTTTTTGTTTTTTTGTTTTTTTGGATGCAATTGTAAATGGGATTGTTTTCTTCATTTCTCATTCTGCTAGTTTGTTATTGATGTATAAGAATGCAACTGATTTATGTATGTTGATTTTGTATCCTGCTACTTTACTAAATTCATTTATCAGTTCCAATAATTTTGGGGTCGAATCTTTGGGATTCTCTACATACAGTATCATGTCATCTGCAAATAACTGTAGTTTTACTTCTTCTTTTTCTATTTGGATACCATTTATTTGTTTTCCTTGTCTGATTGGCTAGGACTTCCAGTACTATGTTGAATTAGAGTGGTGACAGTGGGCATCCTTGTCTTGTTCCTGATCTTAAGGGGAATGCTTTTAGCTTTTCTCCATTGGGTATGATGTTAGCTGTGGGTTAATTACATATAGCCTTTATTAAATTGAGATGTGTTCCTTCTATTCCCACCTTGTTGAGTGTTTTTATCATAAAAGGCTGCTGAACTTTGTCAGATATTTTTCTGCATCTATTGAAATGACTGTATGGTTTTTATTTTTCATTTTGTTTATGTGGTGTATCACGTTAATTGACTTATGTATATTGAAACAATTTTGCATCTCAGGAATGAATCCCACTTGATTGTGGTGTACGATTTTTTTTAATGTATTGCTGAATTCGATTTGCTAGTATTTTGTTGAGAATTGTTGCACCTATGTTCATTAGGGATATTGGCCTATACTTGTTTTTTTGTAGAGTCTTTCTCTGGTTTTGGAATCAGGGTAGTGGTTGCCTCTTAAAATAAGTTTGGGAGCCTGCCCTTATCCTGTATTTTTACAAATAGCTTGATAAGTTTAGGTGCTAATGTTTTTTTAATCTTCAGTAAAATTCACCTGTGAAGCCTTCTGTTCCAGGACTTTTGTTTGTTGGGAGCTTGTTGATTACTGATTTAATTTCATTGTTAGTAATTGGCCTATTTAGATTTTCTGTTTCTTCTTGATTTAATATGGGAAGTTTGTATGTTTCCAAATATGTATCCATTTCTTCCAAGTTGCCAAATTTGTTAGCATATAGTTGTTCATAGTATTTTCTTATAATTTCTTGTATTTCTGTGGTGTCTGTTGTCACTTTTCCTGTATCATTTCTGATTTTATTTATTTTAGTACTCTCTCTTTTTCTCTTGAGGGGTCTGATTATAGGTATGTGAAATTCGTTATTCATTTTGAAGAACCATCTCTTGGTTTCATTGATCTTTTGTATTTTCTTCTTAGTCTCAATTTCATTTATTTCTGCTCTGATTTTTATTATTTCCTTCTTTGTGTTGATTTTAGGTTTCATTTGTTGTTCTTTTTCCAGTTTCCTTAGGTGTAAAGTTCAACTGTTTATTTTGAGATTTTTCTTGTTTCTTTAGGTAGCCCTGCATTGCTATAAAATTCCCTCTCAGGAGTGCTTTTTCTCTGTCCTATATATTTGGGGTAGTTGTCTTTTCATTCTCATTTGTCTCAAGGTACTTTTTGACATCTCATTTAATCTCACTGCTGACAAATTAATTGTTTAGTAGCATATTGTTTAACCTCCATGTGTTTGTGCATTTTTCAGTTCTTTTCTTGTAATTGATTTCTACTTTTATATTGTTGTGGTCAGAGTGGGTACTTGATTTGATTTCAATTTTCTTCAATTTATTGAGGCTTGTTCTATGGCCTAACATGTGGTCTTTCTTGGAAAATGTTTCATGTGAGTTTGAAAAAAAATTGTGTATTCTGCTGCTTTGGGATGTAATTCTCTAAAAATATCAATTAAATTCATTTGCTCTAGCATGTCATTTAAGGCTTCTTTATCCATGTTGGTACTCTATCTGGAAGATCTCTCTATTGGTGTTAGTGGTGTGTTAAAGTGTCCTACTATGATTGCATTATTATTGATGTCGGGCTTTATGTCCATCAATATTTGATTTATGTAATTAGGAGCTCCTGTGTTGCATACATAAATGTTTACAAGAGTGATATCCTCTTGTTGGACTGATTCCTTTATAATTATGTAATGTTCTTTGTCTCTTGTTACAGTCTTGGTTTTAAAGTGATTTTGTTCTGATATGGGTATTGCTATCCCAGTTTTTTTTTTTTTCTATTTCCATTTGCATGAAATATCTTTTTCTATTTCTTTACTTTAAGTCTATGTTTATCTTGCCTTCTGAGGTGAGTCTCTTGGAGACAATACATGCCTGAATCTTGCTTTCTTAATCATTTGACTATCCTATATGTTTTGATTAGAGCATTTAGTCCATTTACATTTAAAGTGATTATTGATAATTATATAGTAAACTCTATGTTATTATTAATGCATTTCATTTTTTGTGTGTTTGTTTATCTTCCCCTTTCTTCTGCTTAAAGACATCCCTTTAGCATTTCTTGTAATGCTGGCCTGGTGGTATTCTATTCCTTGAGCTTCTTTATCTTGCCTTCAAATTTAAATTATAGTTTTGTCGAGTAGATTGGCCTTGGTTGTAGGCCCCTGTTTTTCATTCCTTTGAGTATTTCCTGCCATTCTTTCCTGGGCTGCAAAGTTTCTATTGAGAAATCTGCTGATAGTCTTATAGGAAGTTATTATAATAAGTTATTATCTTTCTCTTGCTGCTTTTAAGATTATCTCTTTGTCTTTAATCTTTGTCATTTTAATTATGATGTGTCTTGTTGTGGGCCTATCTTGATTGGTACACTCTGTGCTACTTGGGTTTGTGTGTCTATTTCTTTTGCCAGGTTAGGGAAGTTTTCAGTCATTTTTTTTAAGGGTTCTTGATCCCTTGCCCCCTTTTCTTCTTCTGGTACCCATATGATCTGAATGTTTTTATACTTGATGTTGTCCCAGAGGTCTCTCAAGCTATCCTCATTTTTTAAAAATTCTTTTTTTCTCTTTACTTTTCTATTTGGGTATTTTTCTACTACCTTGTTTTTCAGATTGCTGATTCAATTTTCTGCTTCATCTAACTTGTTGATTCCTTCTAGTGTAGGCTTCATTTCGATTAATGTATTCCTCATTTCTGATTGGTGTTTTTTATGGTTTTGATTACTTTCTTTATGGTTGCTATGTCTTTGTTGAAGTTTTCAGTAAGTTCCTTAAGAATTCTTATAACCTGTTTTCTAAACTCTTGCTCTGATAGATTAATTGTCTCAATTTCATTTAACTCTATTTCTGGTGGTTTCTATTGTTCCTTAATTTTGGTCATCTTATTCTGTTTTCATATTCTGGTTTCTTCTCTGTGTTTGCTTCTATGTAGTAGTTATATCTCTTATGTCTCTTAATGTTTGCTTGGTGGCCTTATGTAATATATGTCCTGTGTAATCCAATACAGCAATCTCTTTGATCTCCTGTGTGTGTCCTTTGAATGTGTTGTGTGTGTTCTTCAGTTGTAGTTGAGTGGCATGCCCCTTACAGCACACTGCTAACTGTCCAAAGTTAGTGGCAGAGTAACACTGAAAGCTTACTGGGCTGCCACAAACAGGCAATTTGCTGAAGTTCACAAGAAAATCGTCCCCCATTTGTAAGGTGGGGCTGATCGCTCATCCACCTAGAGTGCCTTCGTGTTGATAGAGCAAGTATCTGAAAGGCCTGTGTTCACATTTGGAAAAGAAAAAGTCAAGAAACAGACACCAAATATACAAAAACAAGCAAACAAAATTTCCTTAGAGCCTCAGAGTCTGCCACTAGTAGTACACTTTTAGTTGCTCTGTGCTAAGGGGCAGTGGCAGAGCAGCACTGGAAGTTTTCCAGGCAATCTCAGATAGTCACTTTTACAAAAGACCTATGGAAAGTCTTCCCCCACTAGAAGGATGAGACTTATCACCCAGCCTCCCAAAATTTCTCTTTGTGGGCAGAGCAACACTTCATTGTGCCTGTGTAAACTTTGAGAAAAAAAGGGGAAAGAAGTATTGATAATAATAAAATTAAGAAAATAATAAAGAAATTAGAAGTAAAGGTTAAATTTTTTATTTTTTTTTAAAAATCAAAAGATACAGAAAAATTAAGAAAAATAAGAAAATTCAAAAATAAAATTAAAGCCATGAAATACAAATAAAGTAAATCATACATGGGTCCCTGCTTGTACCTCTACTACTGGGGAAGGGAGAAAGAAGAAGGTGGTGGGAGAGCACTCTGGACCTCACTTGATTCATGGGACAGAGGAATGGGAGCCCAGAGGTAGGGGCACGAGATATCGCAACTACCTCACTTTGGCACCAAAAGGTGCAGACTGGTCTGCAAAACACAGCACCTGGACTTCACTCTGGTTCCCAGAGGAAGGAGAGTGACTGGGCATGAGGAGCCACAGAGTAAATGCTCTGGCCAGGAAGCAGCAGAGAGAGGGCTGAGCGCATGCTTTTCTCAGCCCACAACCAGCACAATCTGAAAGACTAGCACACAAGACAGCTGAACTTAAGGTTCAGGGCAGAATCCACATGTAAGGCAAACTGAGAACAGAAAGGCACAATGACACCCAAACTTCCTGCATGACACCTGGAGCCACAGGAAGGAAACAAAGCTACAAACCATCCTCCCCCACAGACTTCTGCTTTCCCAGTATCAGTAGTGAACACCAAAGAAACTGTAGTAGCGAGGGTCCAGAGAGGCTGCAAGAATGAGAAACCAGAGAAAGGAAGCTCAAATCAAAGAGATGGGGACAGATGACCCAACAGAAACAGAACTCAAAGCAATAATTATAAAAATGCTTAAGTAGATGAATGATAATTTCAACAGACAGATAGCAAGCATCAAAGCCAACTTATGAATGATTATAAAGAATCAGACAGAGATAACAACTACATTAACAAAATAAAGAACAGAATAAAAGTTACTAAACTAGATAAAATAGAAGTGCAAAGCAGGAAATGGCAGCAGAAAATACCTAGCCAGATCAATTAGGAAATTATTTCTAGAAATTGGAGGATGGATTGAGATTCCTTTGGGACTATGTTAAATGTAAAAATATCAGAATAATAGCTATGCTGGATGAAACAGAGGAAAAGTGAGGGCTCAAAAAATTATTTGAAGAAATAATGACTGACAATTTTCCTAATCTGGCAAAGGAAATAGACATACAACTTCAGGATGCACACAGAATCCCAACCAAGATGATCTCAAAGACACATAATTAAAATGGCAAAAGTTAAAGAAGAAGAGAAAATTCTAAAAACACCAAGAGAAATGCAAGTAGTAACTTATAAAGAAACACCCATTTGACTCTCAGCTGATTTCTCACCAGAAACTTTACAGGCCAGAAGGGATTGGCAGAAAATATTCAACGTGATGAAAATCAAGGATCTACAATCAAGAATAATGTATCCATTAAGGCTAGCATTCAAAATTGAAGGACACATAAAGAGATTCTCAGATAAAGAAAAGTTAAAGAAATACATCACCACTACAAAGAATGTTAGAGGGACTTCCTTAAGGTTGGAGAAGGGATGGAAGAATGAATAAAATAAGGAAAAGGGATGGAGAGATTTAGTTTGATTGTTTACATAAAATCAAAAACAACAAAAAAAACAAAACAAAAAAAAACAAAACTCATGGACACAGTTAATAATTTAGTAGTTACCTGAGGGTAAGGACTGAGGGGGGGTGGGAGAGAAGGGACAGGGACACAAATATATGGTGATGGAAAGAGAACTGACTCTGGGTGATGAACACATAATACAACACATAGAAGATGTAATGTAGAATTGTACACCTGGGACCTACGTCATTTTAACTAATCAATGTCAACCCAATAAATGAAAAACAAAGGTTTTGTGTAAACCTCACTGTAGAACATGAAAGAGTAATTGAAGAAGAAAAAAGAAAGAAAAAACAACAGGAAAAGAAAGAACAAAAGAAAAAAAACTTTTTGTTGTTCTCTTCATTTCACTCTTTCTTGCTGTATGTCCTGCAGTTTGTTGCTTGCAGTAGATTTTTAGTTGCCCTGGAGTGGCAGCAGAGTGTCACCAAAAGCTCTCTGGTAAGTTGCAGACAGCTGCTCCTACAAAAGTATGCAAGAACCTGTTTCCCCACTGGTTGGATTGGTCCAATCACTCAGCCAAGTGGTATTGGATTGGCCAAATCTCCAGTGTGCCTGATCACATTTCAAAAGAAAGAAAAAGAAGAAAAAAAAGAAATATAAAAACTAGAGAAAATGGTAATATTAATAGAAAATAAAATTAAAATTAAAAAATAAAAATTATAGATACATAAAAGTAGAAATTAAGAAAAAGTAATGATAAAAAATTATGGAAAATAATGAAAAAGAAGAAAAAAGAATAATTATATATTTAGTGTGTGTGTGTTTGTTATTTTTTTGGGGGGTGAGCCCAGTGGTGTTTTTTTCACTCCTTTCTCACTCTTAGCTACACAGGGGGAACAGCATAGGGAGCTGCAGGGTAACACTGGCCTTTCCATAGTGAATTTTGGACGGGCATTTCTGCTTTAGACTGATAAAAATAAGAATAAAAAAAAGCACTAAGACTAGGCTATTTTCTCTGTGGCCCTGGGTACACTACTATGTGTATAGGGCACAGCTGTAGGTGATCTGGGTGAAATTTTAAGGGGTTTGTATGTTTTTAGAGAGTGAAGCTTTTTTAAAAAAAAAGTTCTGCAGCTTTTTTTCTGCAGAGGGCTGCTTGGCTTCAATGCAGCTAATAGGATGTGGTTGGGTACCTGGCAGCCTAGGACATCCCGGGGAAAGTAGTTTAAGCTGTGGTGGGCTTGATTTGCGTTTGTGTAATGAGCATGCATGAAATTTTTAGACCAGTGAGTTCTCAGAGTTGGTTTTTTGGGGGAGGGTTTAATAAGGAAGAAAATGGCATCCTCCTGTGTGGCACACTCTGCACTCAAACAATGGGATCCTTAGTCCTCCACTCCAAAAACCTACAGCTCAGTCCTTCCCAGAATGACTGTTACCTCCAGTGATGCCTTGCCCATGCTGAACAGGTGAGCATGGCAAGTGGCTGAACCTGTTCACATACCCCTCAGAATAGCACCTGGACTTCCAATTCACCGTGGTCCCATTCACACAAATAGACAGAATTCAGGATGATTTTAATTGCCAGATGTAATATATTTTCTTCTCTCCTGCAGTGGGCTCCTGGGCTAGGAGGATGAGGCCAGCAAGGGCTCAGCAATCCTCACTCCTCTGTGGGAGCCCCCATGACTGAGGTTGTCCTCTTGGATCTCCCTCACTATCCATAGGTTTGAGGACATCCTATTTCCATACCAGTCTTGATTGGGCTTCCTTCTCTATATCCTCAGCTTTTGATGTTCTACTCAGTCAGTCCTCCGATGCTTTCTAAGGTTGATTTTTCCCCTTTCTGTCTGCAATTCTGCTGTGGTTTGGGAGTTTGCAGATGCCACATCCATCTAATCTGCCATCTTCCTGAAGTTCCCCCACCAACAAATATGTTTTATTCTGGTCATTGTGTCCATGGCAGCTGGCTCTCAGTTTCAAACTCACCCAGACTTGATTTGTAGTCATGGTGCCATGCTGCAGCTGAGGCAGCAGGACAGTTCAGATACTTTGTTCAGCCTCTAACCTACCCTTGGACATGGTGCTCCAGCTGGGGCCCTAACATGCTGCTACTTGTTGGGGTTTCAATTCACCCACACTCTCACAGGGTTTCAGCCACTCTTGCCTCCACTCTTGTCACCACTCAGCTTTCAACCCACCAGGGATTGAGTTGCTCCTCAGCCAGTGTCCTCTGGCTCCCTACTCATTTTTTCTGTCAGCCCCAGTTGGGTCATGTTCCACAGCCATGTCTTCACTCTGCTCCCTCTCTCCTCTCCTATTTGCCACCCCTTACTCTGACATTTTTTTGTGATGTGTTTTTTTGTGATGTGTGGATCTCTCAGCTGAGACTGTGCCACTCAGGGTGTCCTGTGTTGGATCCTGGTTGTTCAATTGTATTTTCCAGGACAGCTTTCAAGGATCTCCTCTCTTGTCACCATCTTAGGTTCCTCCAGATAGGCAGTTCAATGAATTCAGAAATAAAATCAATGAAAAAAATGTATATTTTACCAAGAACATTGAAATTTAAAAAAATAACTGAATAGAATTTTTTAGATGAAGAACTCAATAAAAGAAATAATGAATGAAATAGATAGCTTCAAAATCAAAGCTGACCCGATGGAGGAAAGAATTAATGATATCAAAGATAGAAATACAAAAATGACACAGATGAAAGAAGAGCGAGACATAAGATTTAAAAGAAATGAAAGAACTCTACAAGAACCTATATAACTCTATCAGAAAAAAATTACATAAAAATAATGGGAATACCACAGGGAGAAAAAAGCAAGAAGGGCACAGAGAGTTTACCCAAACAAATAGTCGATGAGAACTTCGCAAACCTATGGGAATAAAATGGATCCTTGAAGCCAAGAAGCCAAAAGAATACTTAAATACCTGAATCCTAGCAGACTTTCTCCATGGCACTTTATATTGAAGCTGACAAAGAATTCTGAAGGCAACCAAGAAAAGGAAAGCCCATCAGATTATCATCAGTATTCTTAGTAGAAACTCTACAAGCCAGGAGGGAGTGGAATCAAATATTCAAATTATTGAAAGAGAGAAATTACCAGGCAAGAGTAATATATTCAGCAAAGTTACCCTTTAGATATGAAGGAGGAATAGAAACCTCTTCAGATATACAGAAGCTGAGAAAATTTTTCACACAGGGTTGGCATTACAGAATATACTAAAGGAGATTATTCGACCTGAAACAAAAAGTCAAAAGAAATGGATATAACTTGAGGTTAAAAAAGAAACTCACACATAAAAGAGGAGAAAGTAAAGGTTTAAATTTTCCAATCAGACTAAAAATAAGAAGCACCCTTAAGAAAAGGAGCAACTGTATATGTAAAAATTCCTTTTACATAATACTAATGGTAACCACTTAAAAGAAATCCAGAAAACATAAAAAAGAGGAAACAGAGGAATGAAATTTATAATACACCACCAAACTAAGACAGAAATTTTTAAAAAGTAAAAGAAAAAACAGAGACACTGAACTACCAGAAAACAAAAGATAAAATGGCTATAGAAAAGTCTCATATATCAATAATCACCCTAAATTTAAATGGACTGAACTCACCAATAAAAAGGCACACAGTAGCAGATTCGATTAAGAAAGAAAAAAAACTCAACATTATGCTTCCTCCAAGAGACACATCTCAGCTACAAAAACAAATATAGACTCAGAGTGAAAAGGTAGAAAACAATACTCCCAGCAAATGGCACCAAGATAAAAGCAATAGACATATCTGATGAGATACACTTCAGGATAAAATAAGTAACAGGAGACAATGATAAAGGGAACACTACAACAATGACACATTAATTTCTATGCTCCTGATCAGGAAGCACCAAAATTTATAAAGCAACTACTAAGAAAACTAAAGAAAGATACTGACAAAAACACAATTATAGTAGAGTACCTAAATACCCCATTGACAGCCATAGATAGATCATCCAATCAGAAAATCAGTAAGAAAATATCAGCCTTAAATTATACATTACAGGAAATGGATATAATTAACATTTTCAGATCACTTCATTCTAGAACACAAAATGATATATTATTTTCTAGTCCACATGGAACTTTCTCAAGGATAGAAGATGTCCTGGGATGCAAAACTAGCCCTTGCAAATTTGAAAAGATTGAACTCATATGAAGCCCATTCTCTGACCAAAACTATGAAGTTGTAGATTAACTGGAAAAAAAAGCATATGTGTGCAGTATTAAGACTTAAATTTATATTATTACAGGTTTATCACAAGAAACAAACAAAAAAATCCTAAATAAACAACCTAACATTACATCTTAAAGAACTAGAAAGAGAAAAACAAATAAAACCTAAAGTTAGCAGAAGGAAGGATATAATAAAAATTAGAATAAAATAAAATAGAGGACAAAAAGACAACAAAAATATTAATGCTGGATCTTGGCAAGATGACAACTACAGAGGGGCTCCTTGAAACTTCTCCTGAAATATACACTTGAACAGCTAGCTGGGATCCAACATGGGAAACACTAAGTGGCACAATCACAACTGAGAGATCCACACATCACAAAAAAAAAATAATAAAAATAAAAATAAAATAAAATAAAATAAACACCTGAAGGCTAGAGGAAAAGGGGCAAGCAGGAGAGAAGGGAGGGAATAGAGATGGATCACAACCTGACCCAAACTTGGCTATCTGAAGGAACTAAGAAGGAATCAGAGAACACTGGCTGAGGAGCAGCACAATACTGGGCAGAGTGGGGGCTGAATGATGAAAAGAGCAGAGGCGAGACTGGCTAAAATCCTATGAGAATGTGGGTGAATTGGACCTAGCAGCAGCATGTTAGAAACGCAATCCAGGAGCCACACCCTGGGTGGCACAGAGGCTAAAGAAAGCATCTGAAATGCCCTAGGTTGGAATAGGGCACCCAGCTACAGAGACGGAACTCTGGGCTATTGTAACTGCCTGGGCACTGGCAGTCATGAAAATGCTGAAATGCGGGAATACAGTCCTAGGTAAAACACAGGCTCAAGGGAAGCAAGAAAGGTTGACTTGGCAGCACTGGCCATGACCAATGTGAACACCTCAGCTTGCATTCCATCTACCGCTCCTCTCTACCCCAGCTTGCTTGATGAACTGCAGGAAGCAGAGCAACCATGAGCCACCGCACCCCCAGGCCCAGGTGGAAGATGGAGATACTGCTTAACATCCTTCCCTAACTCTCTCCCAAAGCTTGCTCTCCTGTGTCATCTAGTGTCGGCTCTACAGCAAGATACTACAGCAATACCAACCAGGAAGAGAAAAAAGAGACCTCCCTGGAACTGTCACAGAAAAAGCACACATGCCTAAAAAGGAGGCCTCGTTGTACACTGCTCCTGAACAGAGAAACACTATGAATATCTTAGGATTCAAAGCCACTAAGAAAGAAGATGAAAATTGTCCAGGAAAGAATCTAATAGACCTGGAAATTTATGAACTGAGTAACGGAGAATATAAGGTAGCCGTTCCAAAGGTTCTAAGAGAAATGAAAACATACCGGCAGAACACCATAGCTGAAATGAATGATCACAGAAAGGAAATCCATGAACAAAATGAATATTTTAACAAGGAAATTTAACCTATAAGGAAGAATGAGATGGAAATTTAAGAAATAAATAATATAGTAAAAGGAATAAAAAAATGAAATAACTGCCATAGGAAACAGGGCCAAACAGATGGAGGAAATAATTACTGATATTGAAGATTGGAATATGGAAACATCACAGAGAGAGGAAGATAGAGAATATAGAACCAAAATGATTGAAAGAATTCTGCAAGAAATATCTGACTCCATGAGACAAAATAAAATCAGGATAATAGGATTGGAAGACAGAGCAGAGCACTCCACAGAGAGCACACTTAAAGAAATAGAAGATGGGAACTTTCCAAACCTATGGCAAGAACTGAAATCCCAAATTCCGGTAGAAAATAGGTTCCCTATTTTGTACTGAAGATGCCAAAAATGAAAGACAAAGAGACAATTCTCAAGGCAGCCAGGGAAAATATAACTAAAACTCTTAGAGGTAAACCCATCAGGCTGGCATCAGACTTCTCAAAAGAAACTCTACAAGCCAGGAGGAAGTGGAATCAAATATTCAAAATACTAAAAGAGAGACACTTCCAGCCTAGAATAAATTATCCAGCAAAATTATCCTTCAGATATGAAGGAGGAATAAAGACACTCTGAGACACATCAAAGCTGAGGGTATTTGTCAACATAAAACTGGCACTTCAAGAAATACTGAAGGAAGCTCTTCAACCTGAAACAAAATATCTCAATAAATGGAATAGAGTTGAAACAACAAAAAAGAAACAAAAATTTAAAAAAATTAAAATGGAAGTAATAGTCATAGAAAATCCTCATATATCAATCATCATTCTAAATGTTAATGGACTGAACTCACCAATAAAAAGACACAGAGTAGCAGACTGGATTATAAAACAAAACTCATCCATATAATGTCTCCAAGAGACAACACTTCAATCATAAGGACAAACACAGATTCAGAGTGAAAGGATGGAAAACAATACTCCAAGCAAATGGTAACCAGAGAAAAGCATGAATTGCCATACTGATATCTGGTGAAACAACCTTTAGGCTAAAAAAGACAGCAAGTGAGTAAGATGGACATTACATAGTGACAAAAGTCACAATACAACAACAAGAAGACTTGACACTAATTAATATATATGCTCCCAATCAAGAAGCACCAAAATATATAAAGTGACTATGAACAGAACTGAAGGAGAAATTCACAAAAGCACAATAAATTTAAGAGACCTAAACACACCCTTAACAGCCGTAAAGAGATTATCCAAACAGAAAATAAATAAGAATATATTCACTCTAAATGATACATTACAACTGGACATAATTGACACTTACTTTCTTTTCTAGTGCACATGGAATATTCTCAAGAACAGACTGCATGCTGGGACACAAAAGTAGCCTCAGCAAATTCAAGAAGATCGAAACTATACCACAGAGCTCTGAAATTGAAGCTTAACTATAAAAGGAAAGCTGAAAAAAACAAATATACATGGAGATTAAGAAACACCTTATTAAAAATTGACTGGCTGAAAGAACAAATAAAAGAAGAAATTTAAAATGCATAGAAACTAATGAACATGAAAATACAACATATCACAATTATTGGAACATAGTGAACGCAGTAATAAGAGGGAAATTTATATCATCAAAGGCCTATCTTAAGAAACAAGAAAAATGACAAGTAAACATCCTAACATCCCATCTTAAAGAACTAGAGAAGGAAGAACAGAAAAAGCCCAAATTCAGGAAAAGAAAAAATAATAATAATTAAAGCAGAGCTAAAAGAAACCGAGAACAGAAAGATAATTGGAAACATTAATGCTACAATAGCTTGCTCTTTTAAAAAATCAACAAAATTTAAAAACTCCTAGCTAGACTAACCAAAGGGTGTAAGGAAAGGACACAAATATCCAAAATTAGAAATGAAAGAGGGGAAATTACCACTGGTGCCACAGAAATACAAAGGATTGTAAAATATTATGGAGGGCTTTATGCCACTAAATTTAACAATCTGGAAGAAAAGGAAAAGTTCCTAAAAACTTACAGCCTACTTAGACTGAGCCAAGAAGTACTGGATAATCTAAATAGGTAGATCAGTAGTAAAGAAATTGAAATGACTATCCATAATCTCCCTAGAGGCAAAAGCCCTAAGCCAGATGGTTTTACCAACTAAAATTACCAAACATTCAAAGAATTGATGGCTATCCTCCTTAAACTCTTCCAAAAAATTAAAGATAAGGCAACACTTCCTAACTCATTCTATGAGGCCAACATTACCCTAATACCAAACCCTGGCAAATACAACAGAAAAAAGGAAACTGTAGACCAATATCTCTGATTAACACAGATGCAAAGATTCTAAACAAAATATTAGTAAATAGAATACGACAAAAAGATCATACATCATGATTAAGTGGGATTCATCCCAGGAGCACAAGGATGGTTCAAAATAAGAAAATCAGGGAGTTCCCTGGTGGTGTAGTGGCTTAAGGCTTCGTCTCTGGCGCTGTCGGTGCTGCAGCCTGGGTTTGATTCCCAGCCAGGGAACTATCCACATACACACACAAAAAAAAAAGAAAATCATTCAATGTGATACACCACATAAACAAAATTGTTTAAAAAGACCATATGATCATATCAATTGATACAGAAAAAGCATTCAACAAGACACAACATCCATTTATGATCAAAACACTGAATAAAATGCATATAGAAAGAGAGTATCTCAACATAACAAAGGTTGTATACTGAATGGGGAAAAGCTGAACATTGCCCCCTGTCACTACTGCTATGCAATATAGTACTGGAAGTTCTAGCCAGAGCAATCAGGCAAAAGAAAGAAACAAAAGGTATCCAAATTGGGAGAGAGGAGGTCAAATTGTCACAATTTACAGATGACATGATCCTTTATATAGATAATTCCAAAGACTCCACTGGGAAACTATTAGAAACAATAAACTAATATGGTAAAGTTGCAGGATACAAAATCGAAGTACAAAAACCAACAGTATTCTTACACAGAAACAACGAATCCTCAGAAAAAGAAATGAGAGAGTCAATACCTTTTGCTATTGCAACAAAAAGAATGACATACTTGGGAATTACACTTAACAAAGAATGTAAAGGACTTATATAAGGAAAATTATAAGGCACTACTGAAAGACATTGAAAAGGACACAATGAAATGGAAAGATATTCCATGTTCATAGACAGGAAGACGTATCATTGTTAAAATGGCCATAGTACCCAAAGCAATGTACAGATTTAATGCAATTCCCATCAAAATCCTGCAATCATATTTTTACAAAATAGATTTTTAAAATGATCAGATTTGAAAGGAATCACAAAAGACCTTGAATTGCTAAAGCAATACTACATTTAAAAAAGTATAATAAGGCTCATGGTATCACACGCCCCAATTTCAATTTATACTACAAAACATCAATAATCAAAAGAGCTTGATATTGGCAGAAAAGCAGAAACATAGACCAATGGAACAGAATTGAAAACCCAGAAATAAATCCACAAATTTATGAACAAATAATTTTAATAAAGGAGCAAAAATTATGCAATGGAGAAAAGACAGCCTCTTCAGTAGATGGTCCTAGAAAAACTAAAAGAACATAAACAAAAGAATAAATCTGAGCTGTGAACTCTCACCATATACTAAAATTAACTCAAAATGGATTAAAGACTTCCATATAAGACTCAAAATAAACAAACAAAAAACTGTATAGAAGAAAATATCGGTACTAAACTTATAGACCTAGGGCTCAAGAAAGACTTAATGAAACTCATTTTAAAAGCAAGGGAAGTATAATCAACAGAATTATATCAAACTAAAAAGCTTCTGCACAGCAAAAGAAAGCATTAACACAGCAAAAAGGCAGTCAACTGAATGGGAGAATTATTTGCAAATCACATATTTGATAAAGGTCTAATATATAAAATATATAAAAAACTAGTGCAACTTAACAACAACAACAAAAACAAACAACCCAATAAAAAAGTGAGCAGAGGACCTAAATAAATAATTTTCCCATGAAAAAATACAAATGGACAACAGATATTTGAAAAACTGTTCAACCTCATTAGCTTTCAAGGAAATACAAATCAAAACCATAATGAGATGCCACCTTACACCTGTGAGAATGGCTATTATCAACAAGACAAGGAATAACAAGATTTAGAGAGGGTATGGAGAAAAAGGAACTCCCTCACACTGCTGGTGAGAATGCAAATTGGCATCTATGGAAGACGGTGAGGCAGTTCCTCAGATAATTGGGAATGGAATTGCCATATTACCCAGCAATCCCCCTTCTCTATATCTACCCAAAAACTTGAAAACCTTAGTTTGCAAAACCTTATATACCCCAATGTTCATCGTAGCACTGTTCACGGTGACCAAGACATGGAAACAACCAAAGTGCCTTTTGACAGATGACTGGATAAGGAAGCTGTGGTACATATACACAATGGAACATTACCTGGCTATAAGAAAAGATGAAACACTGCCATTTGCAACAAATAGGATGGACCTAGCGATCCTCATGCTAAGCGAAATAAGCCAGACTGAAAAAAGAAACAAGAGCCATATGACTTCAATCATATGCAGAATATAAAACTGAAAGCAACAAAGAACAAATAAACAAACAAACAAAACTCATGGACACAGTCAATACTTTAATGGTTTTTTGGAGGCAAAGAGGCAGGGAGTGGAAGAAGGAGGTGGGGGAGCCGAGCGAGGGTGAGCCAAATATATGGTGATGGAAGGAGAACTCACACTGGGTAGTCAACATACAATATAACAAATAGATGATTACCAGTAGAATTATACACCTGGAACTATGTAACTCTTGCTAACCAATGTCACCCCAATAACTCTAACAAAAAATATTTTTTGTAAAAAAATGTCATTTATGTCATAATTTGGGAATTTTTATATCATTTATGCTTGAAATTTAGTTCCATATCTACATAAACTGCTTAATAACTTTACATTTTAAATAAATTAATTTTATTTGGAGTGAACAAAAAAAAAATCAAAGAAGACAATTTTCAAGGAAGCCAGGGTAAAAAGAAATTATAACCTTCAAAGGAAAGCCCATCAGGCTGTCATCAGTCTTCTCAGCAGAATCTCTTCACTCCAGGAGGAAGTGAAAGAATATATTCAGAATACTAAAAAGTAGATACTACCAACTGCCGCGACCTGCGTGGGTGAACGGGTGAACCGGAAGGGAGATGATGGGGAATGAAGAAAAAACACACAGACACAGACACAGACAGAAAAGCTGGGACCGGGTAGTTCTCTGCGCTCTGATGGAGACACAGAGACCCGCCTGGCAGCAGCAAGTTTATTTTATAGGGTGGGCAAAACAAGTGAGATCATAGGGGTAAATCAGTAAAGTGAGACTGGAAAGTACATCTTAACTGGGATGAATAGTTACAGACAACTGTATTTAATCAATATTTTGGTACATGTTGCTAAGGCATTACTGATTATATTATTATTATTTTCTTTAAGGCAGGCAGGCCACAAGTTATGTCTCAAATCTTTTCCAGAGACCAAACAACCTTGCTCACAAAGTCATATTTTGCCAGACGTCAGAAACCACACTCTGAGCATTGTCCTTGTGCACCCAGCTCTGGGTTGCCTTGCAATACCCTTGAACTGTGAACTCCAAGCACACAGGTAGCCTTGCTAAAACCTGTTTACTCAAAGGACCTGGCTTCTGGCTCATGTGCTCCCTACAACCAACCAAGAATAATCTATCCAGCAAAGTTATTCTTTATATATAAAGGAAAAATAAAGACCTTTTCATACATATAGAAGCTGAAGGAATTCACCAACAGAAGGCCGACATGCCAGGAAATATTAAAGGAGGCTATTTGACCTGAAACAAAAAGCCTAAATAATTGGCAAAATGTTGGGACAACAAAAACATAAAAATGGAAGAAGTAAAGGTATAAATTCCTCAAAAAGAATCGAAATTAAAAGTATGCTTAAGAAAAAAATCCACTACATACATGAAACTTTCCTTTTCATGAATCTCATGGTAACTACTCAAAAAAAAAAAAAAAACTTGGACCCAAAACACACAACCAAAAAAAATTTTTAAAGGAAACAGAAAGAAAAATCATAGAACACCATCAAGCTAAAAAATATAATAAATTAAATTAAATTAAATTAAAAAAGACAGAAAAAAGCAAAGAAGAAACCAAGACTCCGAACAGCCAAAACTCAGAAGACAAAATGGCCATAGGAAATCTTCATATATCAATCATTATTCTAAACATAAATGAACTGACAAATAAAAAGGCACAGACTAGCTGACTGGGTTAAAAAACAAAATCCATCTATATGCTCTCTCAAAGAGACACACCTCAGCCACAAGGACAAACACGAACTCAGAGTGAAAAGGTGAAAAATAATACTCCAAGCAAATGATATCCAGAGAAAAGCAGGAATACCCATAGTTATATCTGATGAAACAAACTTCGGGATTAAAAACTAATAAGATAAAAATGGAACATTCCTAATGGTAAAAGGGACAGTAAAACAACAAGTAAATATGACACTCATCAATATATAAGCCCCCAACCAGGAAACAACAAAATTTATAAAGCAACTACTTAAAGATATAAAAGGTGAAACTGAAAAACACTCATTTATACAGGGGACATAAACACCCCCTTGACAGTCATGGACAGATCATTCAAACAGAAAATAAATAAGAAAATATCAGCTCTAAATGATAACAACTATTAGACATAACTGTCATTTACAGGACATTCCATCCTACAATACAAGACCATATATTCTATTCTAGTGCACATGGAACATTCTCAATGATGGATCATATGATGGGACACAAAACTAGCCTCGGCAAATTCAAGAAAATTGAAATCACATGAAGTATATTCTTAGACCAGAAAGCCTTGAAATTGGAGATCAACTGCACAAAAAAAAAAAAATGAGACAATAACACATATACATAAAGATTAAACAACATGTTATTAAAAAACAACTGGATCAAAGAAGTAAAAGAAAATATTCAAAAATACATAGAAACAAATAGCAAATAAAATACAATGTATGAAAATTATTGGGATGCAGTGAAAGCAGTAATAAGAGGGAAATTTATATCATTACAGGCTTATCTCAAGAACAAGAAAAAGCATAAGTAAACAACTTAACATTCCATCTCAAAAAAAAAAAAAGTAGAAAAAAAAGGCCCAAACTCAGCAAAAAGAAGACAATAATAAAAATTAGAGCAAAACTAAATGAATTATGGAACAGAAAAATAATAGAGAAAATTAATGCAAAAAAGAACAGGTTCTTTGAAAAAATCAGTAAGATTGATAAACCCCTGGCTAGGCTCACCAAGGGGCAAGACAAGAGACACAAATAACCAAAATTAGAAATGAAAAAGAATAAATTACTACTGATAACACAGAAAAAAACACGATCATTAGAAAATATTATGAGAGTTCCCTGGTGGTATAGTGGCTAGGCTTCAGCACTCTCAAGGCTGCAGCCTGGGTTCGATTCCCAGCCAGGGAACTACCCACATTAAAAAAAAAAAGAAAATATTATGAATGACACCTAATTTAACAATATTAAAGAAATGGACAAGTTTCTAGAAACGTATAGTCTATTTAGACTGAACCAAGAAGGACTGGACAATCTAAATAGACCAATCAATACTAAGGAAATGGAAACAATCATCCAATATCTCCGTAAAGGCAAAAACCCAGGACTAGACATTCTCACCATTGTTTTACCAAGCATTCAAAGAGAAACTAATGAGTATACTCCTCAAACTCTTTCAAAAAATTGAAGATGTCCCAATCCATTCCATGAAGGCAACATAGCCCTAATACCAAAGCCTGGTAAGAATAATACAATAAAACAAAACTATAGACCAATATCTCTAATGAACATAGATGCTAAAATCTTAGCAAATAGAATACAACAATGCATTGAAAAGATTATATGCCACAATCAAGTGGGATTCATCCCACGAACACAAGGATGATTCAACATATGCAAATCAATCAACGTGATAACCACATAAACAAACTAAGGTATAAAAACCATATGATTACATCAATTGATGCAGAAAAAGCATTTGACATGATACAACATCATTTGTGTTCAAAACACTTAATAAAATGGGTATAGAAAGAAAGTACTTCAACATAATAAAGGCCATATATGACAAAACCTCAGCTAATGTTATCCCAAATAGGGAAAAACTGAAGTCTATTCTCCTAAAATCAGGAACAAGACAAGGATGTCCCCTGTTGCCACTGCTATTCAATATAGTACTGGAAGATCTAATTAGAGCAATTGGGCAAGAGAAAAAATAAAAGTTATCCAAAATGAGACAGAATAAGTTAAACTGTCACTTTTGCAGATGACATAATCCTTTATATAAAAATTCTAAAGACTCCACCAAAAAACTATTAGAAATAATAAATAAATAGAGTAAAGATGCAGGATATAAAATCAATGTACAAAAATCAACAGCATTTCTATATACCAACAACAAAACTTGAGAAAAAAATGAGACGAACACTATCTTTTGTGAAAGCAACAAAAAGATTAAAATATCTAGGAATAAACTTAACAAAGAACATGAAGGACTTATATACTGAAAACTACAAGACACTATTAAAATAAATTTAAGGGAGCACAAGGAAATGGAAAGATATTCTGTGTTCATGGATTGGAAGAATCAACATAGTTAAAATGGGTATATTAACCAAAGCAATATAAAGATTTAACACAATTCTCACCAAAATCCCACAGACATTTTGTCAAGAAATAGATAAAACAATCATCAGATTCACATGGAACCACAAAAGACCCTGAATCACCAAAGCAGTCCTTCATAAAAAGAATAAGTCTAGAGGTTTCACACTCCCCAATTCAATCTATATTACAAAGCACCAATAATCAAGACAGCTTGGTACTGGCAGAAAAACAAACACAGACCAATGGAACAGATTTGAAAATCAAGAAATTACCCCACAAATATAGGGGCAGATGATTTTTGACAAAGAAGTGAAAAATAGACAATGGAGAAAAGAAAGCCTCTTCAGTATATGGTGCTGGGAATATTGAAAAATCATATGTGAAATAATGAATCTGAACTACAAACTATCACCATACACATAAAGTAACTCAAGTGGATTAAAGACCTCCACATATTACCAGAAAAAATGAACTGTATAGAAGGAAACATTGGCACTAAACTTGCAGACGTTGGGCTCAAGGAGTACTTCATGAACTTGAACTGAAGGGCAAAGGAAGTAAAAACAAAAATAAATATATGGGACTATATCAAACTAAAAAGCTTCTATACAGCCAAATAAACCATCAACAAAGCAAAAAGACAGCCAATCTAATGGGAGAAATATTTGTGAACAACGCCTTTGATAAGAGTTTAACTTCTAAAATATATAAAAAAGAAACTTGTACAACTCGACAATAAACAAACAATCCAATTTAAAAAATTGTGCAGAGGACCTGAAGAAACACCTCTCCCAAGAAGAAATACAAATGGCCAACAGATATATGAAAAAATGCTCACCTTCACTAGCTATTAGGGAAATGCAAATCAAAACCACAATGAACTACCACCTCACACATGCTTGAATGGCTATAATCAATAAGACAAGGAATAACAAGGGTTGGAGAGGGTGCAGATTAAAAGGAACTCTTATATACTGCTGGAGGGATTGGAAACTGGTACAACTACTATGGAGGACAGTATGGCTCAAAAAATTAAGAATAGAGTTACCATATGAGCTTCTAAGCCCACTTCTGGGTATCTACCCCCAAAATTTGAAAACCTTAGTCCACAAAAATATACGCACTTCAATGTTCATTGCAGCGCTGTTCACAGTGGCCAAATCATGGAAATAGCCAAAGTGTCCTTTGATAGTGACTGGTTAAAGAAGCTGTAGTACATATACACAATGGAATATTACTCGAGTATAAGAAAAGATGAAATAGGGCCATTTATGACAACATGGTTGGATCTTGAGACCATCATGCAAAGTGAAATAACCCATATAGAAGAAAACAAGAACCATATGATTTCACTCATTTGTGGAACACAAAGCTGAAAGCAACAAAGGAACAGAAACCCATGGATACAATCCATAGTTTATTGGTTAGTGGTGATTGGAGAGTATGGGGGTAGGGAGGTGACAGAGAAGGGAGAAGGTCTCAAATATATGGTGTTGGAAAGAGAACTGACTCTGAGTGATGAACACATAATACAACACATAGATGTATTGTAGAATTGTAAACCTGAAACTGTGTAGTTTTTACTAATCAACGTCATCCCAATAAACCTGTCAAGAAAAATAAAAATAAAAGGAAACTATAGACAAATATCTTCAATGAATACAGATGCCAAAACCCTAAACAAATTGCTGGCAAATAAAATACAATATATTTAAAAATATTTTATCTTTTCTTATAACTCAGTAATATTCCATGGTAGATATGTACCACAGCTTCTTTATCTAGTGATCTATGCAAGGGTACGTTGATTGTTTCCATGTCTTGGTCACTGTGAACAGTGCTGCAATGAACATTGGGGTACATAAGTTTTTGCAGACTAAGGTTTTTAATTTTTTGAATAGGTATCCAGAAGGGAGATTGCCAGGTCATATGGTAACTCCACTCCCAATTTTCTAGGAACCTCCACACTGTCCTCCATAGCCATTGTACTAATTTGCATTCCCACAAGCAGTGTGCAATGGTTCCATTTTCTCCACACTTTCTCTAGCACTTGTTATTCCTTGTCTTGTTGATAATAGCCATTCTCACAGGTGTGAGGTGGTATCTCAATGCAGTTTTGATTTGCATTTTTCTAATAACTAATGAGGTTGAGCCTTTTTTCATATATGTGTTGGCCATTCATATGTATTATTCAATGTCCCCTTAATAAGTCTAACAATTTTTAAAAAGCAAGTAAGAAATTATACATCATAATTAAGTGGGATTCATTTCAAGGAAACAATGTGGTTCAACATATGCAAATCAATCAATGTGATATACCACATAAACAAGATAAAATTCATATGATTATATTAATTGATGCAGAAAAGGCATTCAAGAAGATACAACATCCATTTATGATTAAATTGCTTAATAAAAATGGGTATAGAAGGAAAGTACCTCAACATAATACAGCTTATATATGACAAATTCTCAGTTAACATCATACTGAATTGTGAAAAACTGAAACCTTTTCTTCTAAGTTCAAAGACAAGACAAGGATGTCCCAGGTCACCGCTGTTATTAAACGTAGTACTGAAAGTCCTAACAAAAGAAATCAGGCCAGAGGGGGAAGAAAGGCATCCAAATTGGGAATAAAGAAGTTAAATTTTCTCTTCTTGCAGATGACATGATTCTTTATATAGAAAAATGTAAACACTCCACCTAAAAACATATTAGAAACAGTAAATGATTATAGCAAAGTTATACGATACAATATCAAAGTACAAAAATTCATTGATTTTCTATGCTAACAATGAAACTTCAGAAAAAGAAATGAAAAAACAATACATTTGCAGTTGCAACAAGAATAAAGTACCTAGTAATAAACAAAGAGTGTGAAAAACTTATACACTGAAACCTATAAGACACTATTAAAATTGAAGAAAACACAAAGAAATAGAAAGACATTTTGTGTTCATGGATTGGAAGAATCAACATGGCCATATTACCCAAAGCAATATACAGATTTAATGTAATCCCCATAAAATCCCAGACATTTTTCTTAAAGAACTAGACCGAAAAATCATCAGAATTTTGTAGAATCGCAAAAGACCCCTGATAGCCAAAGCAGTCTTACAAAAGAACACAGGTGGAGGTATTACACTCCCTGACTTTAATTTATACTACAAATAAACAATAATCAAAACAGTATGGTATTGGCAGAAAAAAACAAACACAGAGACCAATGGAATAGAACTAAAAAGCCAGATATATACCCACATGTACATGGGCAGATAATTTTTGGCAAAGGAGCCAAAGACACACAAGAAAAGAAAGCCTTTTCAATAAATGACACTGGGAAAATTGAAAAACCATGTGCAAAAGAATGAATCTAGAGTGCGATCTGTCACTGTATACCAAAATTAACTCAACATGGATTAAAGACCTACACATAAGACCTGCAACAATAAATTGCATAGAAGAAAACATCAATACTAAATGTATGGACCTTGGGTTCAGGAAAATATTTATGAATTTGACCTCAAAGACAAAGGAAGTAAAAGCAAAACTAAATGAATGGGACTATATCAAACTAAGAAGTTTCTGCACAGCAAAAGATACCATCTACAAAACAAAGAAGCAACCAACCAAATGGGTGAAGATATTTGCAAACAACACCCCCAATAAGGGGCTAATATCCAAAAAATATAAAGAACTCATACAGCTCAATGACAAAAAATACAACAAAACAAAACAAAAACAAACAACAACTTAAAAAAAAAACCAATCCCATTAAAAATGGGCGGAGAGGCTGAACAGACAGTTCTCTTCAAAAGACACACCAATGACCAACAGATATATGAAAAAAATGTTCATCTTCGGTAGCACTTAGGAAAATGCAAATCAAAATCACAATGAGATATAACCTTACAACTGCTAGAATGGCTATCATCAAGACAGATAACAAGTGTTGTAAAGGCTGTGGAGAGAAAGGAACCCTCACGCACTTCTGGTGGAAATGTAAATTGGTATAGCCACTATGGAAAACAGTTTGGAGGATCCTCACAAAATTAAAAATACAGTTACCATATGACCCAGCAATCCCTCTTCTGGTTATCCAGCCATAACGTCTGAAAACTTTTGTCTGCAGAGACCTATGTACCCCTATGTTCATTGCAGCATTATTCACGGTGGCCAAGACATGGAAACAACCAAAATGTCCTTTGATAGATGACTGGATAAAGAAGATGTGGTTCATATGCACAAAGGAATATTACTCAGCCATAAGAAAAGGTGAAATGCTGTCATTTGCGACAGCATGGATGGATCTTGAGATTATTATGCTAAGTGAAATAAGTCAGACAGAAAAAGTCAAGAACCATATGACTTCACTCATATTTCGGAATTAAAACTGAAAGCTGCAAAGAAACTGGACAAGCAAAAACACAAAAACTCATGGACACAGAAAATAGTTTAGTGGTTACCAGAGGGTAAGAGTGTGGGGATTGGTGGAGGAGGGGTGGGAGGTCAAATATATGATGATGGAAGGAGAACTGATCTGGGTGGTAGGCATACAGTATAACATATAGATGATATATTATAGAATTGTACACTTGAAACCTATAAAATTTTACTAATCAATGTCACGCCAATAAATTTAATAATAAAAACATAAATTAAGAAAGAAAATAAATGTTTATAAATTTAAAAAACTAGTCACTGCTAGATTCCCGACCCTCAGAATGTATACAGAATAAGTACAGTTATACCTCGGTACTCGACTACTTTGAAATATGTTGAATTTGGTACTCAATGCATTTTGACATGAAAATTTTGTCCCAGTACTCGTCATTTGTTTGGTACTTGTCATGCCTCCTGGAACCAATTAATAACAAGTACAGAAGCACTACTGAATTATTCCTTATGGGAAAATTTGTTTGATTCTTATCCTTTTTGGTTCTCGTTGTGCCTCCTGGAACCAATTGACGAGTACCAAGGTACCACTGTATTGTTGTTTTAAATCACAAAGTTTTAGAGTAATTTTTTATACAACAGTTAACTAATGCAGCCATTAAACTATCTTTTTTGGTCTACCTGATTATTATTAGCCATCTCTTCTATATTTCTAGAACCCTTTAGTGAACTGCTGAGTTTAGAGTAAGCACAAGCATTTTATGTGGTGAGTATACTTTGAAATTCCACTACAGGGCTTGGATAGGCCTTATTTGATTGTTACTGTAATATTTCTGGTGTCAAGAAAAGAATACTGGGCTAGGAATGTGAAGTATTTTCACTGGATAGCTGAGTGATCTTGGGTAAGTCATTTCATACCTCTTAATATTCACATGTCTCAGATAGGAAACAACACCTGACATACACACCTCTAAGGGCAATTATGAAAATAAAATGGGATAATAGATGGGAAATCCAATAATAGAACAAACTGTGTTAAGAGAGTATCAAATTTCCTCTAACAACTGTGTTATTGTTATGTTGTTGATGATGACGATGATAGCTACGTAGAAAAACATCTTCTGAATTAAAATATATGTTATTATTATTTATTTCTACAGTGATATGTGCAATTAAAGACTGAGAGTTACATCAGCTTGATTCATTCAGCCTCCATTTAGGCAGTTCCTCAAGTAGCAATCTTTCTGTTAAACCAAAGATTTTCCCTTAATGAACCAAGACCTTCTCTTTCAATTATTGTCATTTTTCCCCTGGTCATATTAATTCCTTTCACTCTTGGTTTGATTATGCAATTATCAATGGTGTTTCTGTATCATAGTAATTAAAAAATAGAAAATGGTGTTGAGCAAAGAATTCCATTTATGATAGCATCTAAACATAAAAAACTTAGTGATAAATTTTACAAAATAGGGGTTCCCTGGTGGTGTAGTGGCTAGGTTTTGGCGCTCTCAACACTGTGGCCTGGGATCAATTCCCAGCCAGGGAACCACCCCCCAAAAAAAATGTTTTAGAAGATCGTAACATGAAAACTGTAAAATGCTGCAAAGAGAAGCTAAAAACCTAAATAAATGTAATAATGTACCAGGTTTATGAATGGGAAGACTCAATATTGAAAGATCTCAATTCTTCCCAATTTGATCTATATATTCAATGTAATAATATTTAAAATTATTGCAGTTTAGGAAATTGATGAGCTAATTAAAAATGTATATGATAAATCAAAGAATCTAGAATAGTCAGAATAATAAAGGAGAAAGAAAGAGAGAGGAGAGGAAGAATCACCACCTTAATCTTACCACCAAGCTGGAGTATTTATACTAATAGAGAGCAATAATTAATATAATGCTATAGTAATTAAACAGTGCATAATTAGTAAAACCATAGATGAGTAAAACAGAATAGTCACACATGAAACAGTTATTCACATGTAGTAACTTTCTTAATGACAGAGGCATTACTACTACTGAATTTTGACAAGATAATGCTAGACCAAGTGAATAAACCATGTGGTAAAATTAACCTTGACTTCTACCTCACATCATACACAAGTATTAATTCTAGAAAAAATACAGAAGTAATTTTCATTGCATGCTGGAAGACACATTTTTCTTAAGTTGGATATAAAAAACAATAACTAAAAAAGGACAGATGATAAATTAGACTTCATATAATCTCAAGCATGTTTTTAATCAAGATACAAGATAAAAATAAACACAGTGTAAGGGCCTGCCAGACGTGGAGAGGATATGTATACATTTGACCATATACTTAGAATATATAAAGAACTCCTACATAGTAATAAAAAATATTGATAAAGCTTTTTAATAATGGATATACAAAAATATGCTCTCAACATCAGAGAAACATAAAGCAATAGAGATACATCTACTTATCCCCTTCCCAATCAGAATGACTCAAGTTAAAAGTCCTGGTAATATTAGGTGTTAGTACTTAAACTCTCATACATCGCTAGTAGAAGTCTAAATTTAATGCAACCTCTTTGGAATATACTTTGGTTATCTAGATTTATAGCCATGTGAAAATTTGTCAAGGTGTGCACTTGAAATTTGTTCATTTTACAATCTATAAGTTACATCTCAATAAACAAGAAAAAAAACAAAAATGAGAAAAGACAAACAATAGAAGAAATTTGAAAATGAAATGTATATTTGCACATATCAAGGAATTAGTGCTAATTTTGCAGATGTGAGAACAGTACTGTAGTCATGTTTTGTTAAAAGTCTGTGTCTTATAGAGAAGCATCCTCACAATCTTGTGGATAAAATTACATGATGTATGGAATTTATTTCAAAATAATCCAGTTTGGTGGGAGGTAGTAGATGGGAGTACAGATGAAATAAGATTAAGCATGTCATAATAACTGAAACTGGATGATAGGTAAGAGATTTCATTACACTATTATCTTTACTTTTCATTTGATTGAACTTTTCTATAATAAAAAAGACACCACCTTATTCTAAAAGAGCTTAGATTTTTGTAGTCACACAGAGCTCCCCTACTGATTAATGTGTACATATAGAAAAGTTACCTAAACTTTCTAAACCTCAGTTATCCTCATTTTTAAATGGGGACAGTTGTAGAACCTGCCTCACAGAAGTTGGGAGAATTAGCTAAGATTCTGCAGTTAAGCACTCAACTTACAGCAGGCTTTTTCAGTGATTGCTGATTCCTTTATTTTCCTTTTTTAACAAGCTGTCCCCTAATTTGCTGACCAACATAGATTTAATTTACTTTTGGTCTTTTATTCCCTAATGAGACAGTGTGTTTTGAAAAATCTCATTGACCTGATGTCTTTTAAAAAAGTGTGGAGGGGTGGAGAGTTAGGAGAAACAAGTAATGCCATCATACCAAAACTCCTGGGAAAAAAAATTCTCTTTTATTCCACAAAGCGCTAGATAGAATAGCTGCCTAAAATGTGCTTACTGGTTGAAAGAGTGGGTGGGGGAACTCCAGATCAACCTTTGTTTGTTTTCCTCATATTTTGAGGTGAGCATGGTAGAGGAGGTGGTGTGTATGATAATACACCTTCCCATTCCCCAATATGGCACCAGGGCCTACTTGACCCAAACTCAAAATACTTAAGGCTCCTCCTTAATACCTCTAATTTCACATAATATAATTACATTGGAAGTTGCAAAAATTTATGGCATCATGATTAAAACCTTGAACTCTGTCTCTACCACTAACTAGCTCTGTGAATTGCTGAAAATCTCAGAGCCTCACTCACCTCAGTTGTCTGCCAAAAGGGCATTATGCAAAAGGCAGCTGTTAGAATTAATTTTTTTAATGTATGTAAAATTTTTAGCTCAGTCCTGGTATGTGGTAAACAATTTTTAATGCTGTTGAGTCTGTGGGCCAGGAGCTCTGCATATATTATTGCCAATATTCTATGCTTGTCAACTCCTTTTCCATTTTTCATCAGCCTCACCAAGCATCCAGTTATCCTTAGTGTGCCATGGACCTCCACATTGCCTGCCCACCAAAACATTACCCACTGATTCCCTTCACTTCCCTACCTCCCCAACAAACTTAACCACCTAATCTTATATCCTGTTCATTCTTATTCAATACCAGGTGGCACCAGAGAATGTGAGAATCCCATGAACTCTGAAGCAAAACTGTGAAAAGCTTTTTTGTTTTTCCATTACAGTTGACACTCAGTGTTATTTTATATTACTATATTACTTAAGGTGTACACCATAGTGGCTAATCAATTATAATTTATGAGGTGATTTCCCAGCTCCCCACATTAGCCTAGTACCCACCTGGCACTATACATAGTTATTACAACATTATTGACTACATTCTCTATGATGTACTTTATATCCCCTTGACTAGTTTGCAATTACCAATTTGTACTTCTGAATTCCTTCACATTTGTACTCATGTCCCCAATCCCACTCCCATTTAGCAACCATCAGTTTGTTCTCTGTATCTATGAGTCTGTTTCTGTTTTGTTTGTCCATTTATTTTGTTTAGATTCCACATATACTCAGAAATGAGATAATATGGTAGTTGTCTTTCTCTGTTTGACTTCTTTCATTTAGCATAATACCTTCCAGGTCCATCCATGTTGTCACAAAGGTAAGTTTTCATTCTTTTTATGGCTGAGTACTATTCCATTGTGCCTATATACCACATCTTTATCCAGTCATCTATTGATGGGCACTTAGGTTGCTTCCATATCTCTGCCATTGTTCATGTGCTGCAGTGAACATGGGGGTGCATATATCTTTTCAAATTAATGTTTTGCATTCTTTCCAATAAATACTGATAAGTGGAATAGCAGGGTCATAAGATAGTTGTATTTTTCATTTCTTTGAGGAACTTCCAAACTGTTCTCCATATTGATTGCAACAATTTGCAATCCCACCAACAGTACACGAGGTTGCCTTTCTTCCACACCCTCCCCAACACTTTTTGTTTGTCAGTTAATTGATGATGGCCATTTTGACAGGTATGAGGTGATATAGTGGTTTTAATTTGCATATCTCTGATGATTAGTGACATTGAGCATTTTTTCACATGTCTATTGGCCATCTGTATGTCCTTTTTGGAGAAATGTCTTTCAGGTCCTCCTCTCATTGATAAATTGGATTGCTTATTATTTGGGTGTTGAGTTACATAAGTTCTTTATGAAGTTTAGATATTAATCTCTTATCAAATGTATCATTGGCAATATCTTCTCCCATTCAGTAGGTTCACTTTCTGTTTAGTTCATGGTTTCCATTGCTGTGAAAAAAACCTTTTAATTTGATGTAACCCCATTTGTTTATCTTTTATTTTCTTTCCCTTACACAAGGATAGATACCAGAAAAATATATTAGGAGCAATGTCAGAGAGTTTACTGCCTATGTTTTCTTCTAGGAAGGAGTTTTATGGTTTCAGGTCTTACACTTAAGTCTTTAATCAATTTTGAGTTTCTTTTTCTGTAAGGTGGAAGAACGTGGTTCCACTTAATTTTTTTTTATGTATCTGTTCAGTTTTCATAACACCATTAATGAAATACACTGTCCTTACCCCAAAGTATATTTTTTTCTTTTTCCAATGTATATTATTGCTTCCTTTGTCAAAGATGAAATGACCATATAGACATGGGTTTATGTCTGGTCTTACATTTCTGTTCCATTGATGTACTTGTATGTGTCTGTTTTTATGCAAGTACCATACTGTTTGATATAATAAAGCCTTGTACTATAGTGTGATGTCAGGTAGCATGAAACCTCCAACTTTGTTCTTTTTTCTCAAGATTGCTGTAGCTACTTGGGGTCTTCTGTAGTTCCAAATAAATTTTACTATTATTTATTCTAGTTATCTAAAAACCCCATTGGTATTTTAATAGTGATTGCTTTGCATAGTAGAAAAATTTTAACAATGTTAATTCTTCCTATCTATGAGCACAATGTATGCTTCCACTTACTTGTATCTTCTTCAGTTTCTTTCTTCATTGTCCTATACTTTTCTGAGTGTAGATTTTTACTTCCTTGGTTAAATATATTCCTAGTTATGTTATTAAATGCAATTGAAAATGAGATTGTCTTGTTAATTGTGTTTGTGATAACTCATAATTGGTATATAAAAATGCAACCAATTTCTGCATATTAATTTTATATCCTGTTACTTTGGCTTCATTTCTCATTTCTAATTTTTGTTGTTGTTGTTGTTGTTGTTGTTGTTGTTGTTTTGGTGAAATCTTTCAAGTTCTTTCTATATAGTCCTAAAGGTAGTCAAGAAATTCATAGTATAAAGGGAACAAAGGTTAAAGAAAACTCTTATTTTTCCTTTTCAATGTGTTCACCCTTAACCCTAATACACACTTCAGATCTTCCAATAAGTTTACTTATACCCACTAATAAAAATGTTTTGTTTGTGCCTTCAAAATTCAGCTTTAACCTCTTCATCATGTGTAATTATTTTCCTAGAAGCTGTTATTTTTTTCATATTTGGGAGCAAATAATAATCAGACAAAGCCAGATCTGGACTGTAGGAAGGGGGTTTAATGTTTTGAAGCCAGTCATGAAGAATAGCCAACATAATGTTGCTCTTGTGCACGGGCATGTTGTCATGCAAAAGCAGCATCCCTTTGGTCCATTTCCCTCTACTTTTTTTTTTTAATTCATTTTTATTGTTAGACTTATTTGGGTGACATCTGTTAGCAAGGATTACATAGGTTTCAGGCTTACAGTTCTACAGTGCATTGTCAACTTGTTGTATAATAATTTCACCACCTAATGTGACTTCTCTTTCCATCACCTTATATTTAGCTTCCCCCCTCCTCCCTCTACTTTTATTCACAGATTCTGTGAACTGTTTCAGCACACTGAAATAGTATTCTCCAGTTATTGTGACACCCTTATTCTTATAATCAAACAGCAGGATCCCCTCTGTATCCCAAAAAACAGTAACCATAATTTTTCCAGCCAATTACAACACCTTAAACTTCTTAGGAGGTGATGTGCTCTTTTCATGCCACTGCATGGACTTATGCTTTTACTCAGGCTCATAATACTAAATCCAAGGTTCATTTCTGGTGACAATCTAGTTTGTTCTCTCTACAGAAGTCCAAAAACTGTCATGCACACTGAACATGCTGTTGTTTTTGAAATAGCGAAAGTATTATTGATACCCAATTTGCACCAACTGTTTTTTTTTTTTTTTTTGGTTAGACGTATCGGGGTGACATTGGTTAGCAAAAATAACATATGCTCTAGGTGTATGATTCTACAGTGCATTGTCAACTTGTATAATAAGTTCACCACCCAGTTTAAGTTCTCTTTCCATCACCATATATTTAGCTCCCCCTTCCTTTTCTCTCACCCCCTCCCCCTTTTTCCATCCCCTCCCCACTTGTCCCCAAATAAACATTAAGCTATTGATTTTATTGTTAGACTTATTGGGATGACAGTGGTTTACAGGAATTACATAGGTTCCAGGTGTACAATTCTACTGTGTACAATTCTACAGTGCACAATCTCTGTGTTGCACTATGTGTTTATCACTCATTGTCAGTTCTTTTTCCATCACCATATATTTGGTTTCCCATCCCTCGTCTCCCAACCACGCCCTACTTGCACTTAGATAAACACTAAACTATTGACTGTGTCCATGAGTTATTTTTCTTTGTTGCTTTCAGTTTTATATCCCACATATGAGTGAAATCATATGGTTCTTGTTTTTTTCTAAATGGCTTATTTCACTTAGCATAATGTTCTCAAGGTCCATCCATTTTGTTGCAAATGGTATTATTTCATCTTTTCTTATAGCTGTGTAATATTCCATTCTGTATATGTACCACAGCTTCTTTATCCAGTCCTCTATTGAAGGGAACTTTGGTTGCTTCCATGTCTTGGCCTCCTTGAACAGCACTACAATGAACATTGGGGTACATAAATCTTTGTGGACTAAGGTTTTTAAATTTTTGGTTATATACCCATAAGGGAGATTGCTGGGTGATATGGTAACTCTATTCCCAGTTTTCTGAGGAACCTACACACTGTCCTCCGTAGTGGTTGTACCAACTTACATTCCAATCAGCAGTGTGCAAATGTTACTTTTTATCCACAGCCTCCCCAACACTTGTTATTCATTGTCTTGTTGATAATAGCCATTCTAACAAGTGTGAGGTACCCATTCTTGGTATCCATCTGCACTGATGTGGTATCTTGTGGTTTTGATTTGCATTTCTCTAATAGCTAATGAGGTTGGGCATTTTTTTCATATGTCTGTTGGCCATTTGTATATCTTCTTGGGAGAAGTGTCTGTTCAGGTGCTCTGGTCACTTGGGTTGTTTGCTTTTTTGTTGTTGAGTCCTACTAGTTCTTTATATATTTTAGATATTAGACTCTTATCTGATGCATTTTTTGCAAATATTTTCCCCCATTCAGTTGGTTGTCTTTTTGCTTTGTTGATGGTTTCTTTTGCTGTGCAGAAGCTTTTTAGTTTGATATAGTCCCATTGATTTATTTTTGCTTTTACTTCCTTTGCCTTTGAGGTCAGGTTCATGAATCCTCCTTGAGCATGAGGTCTATAAGTTTAGTATCAATGTTTTCTTCTATACAGTTTATTGTTTTGAGTCTTATGTTGCACTGACTTTTGACATCCTTAGATACTGATGAAGAATATTCAAAGTGATTGTAGGTGATACTCCAACCATTTCTGCAAGCTATTTTATATTCAATCTGGCATCTTCCATGGCACATTTTTAAGTTTTTTGACAATGTCTGAGGAAGTGACCTCAGCAGGGCTTCCTGGATGGAGGTCATCTTTAATTGACTCTCTGCCTTGCTTGAAATGGCTATGCTACTTGTAAACCACAGATTTCCCAGGGCAACAGTCCCTGTAAACTGCTAACATCTCTTCCAGAATGTTTTGAGGTGTCTCCCTTGTTTCGTGAGGAAGTTAATGATGGTGCAAAATTCAATTTTATCCATCCTTGGGATCTTCTTCATGTTTGACATGCTTTGTCACTGATATCTGAAAAACATGGATGCAAGTAGGCTGAAATTTGACATATATACTAATGATCAGTCACAATCAAACTGTGTTCACTAGTACTTCCACCTCTTGGATAACTTCCCCATTCCATGAATTTCTTGGAATCAAGTATCAAGTCATCTGCAGATAATGACAGTTTTACTTTTTCCTTTCCAATTTGGATCCCTTTTTATTGTCTGATTGCTGTGACTAAGAGTTCCAAAACCATGTTAAATAAAATTGGTGAAAGTGGGCATCTTTGTCTTATTTCCAATCTTAAGAAGAATGCTTTTAGCTTTTCCCCATTAACTATAATGTTAGCTGTGTGTTTGTCATATATGGCTTTTATTATGTTGAGGTATTTTCCCTCTATTTTTACTTTGCTGGGAGTTTTTATCCAAGGATACTAGAGTTTGTCAAATGTTTTTTATGCATCTATTGATATGTTCATGTGCTTCTTATCCTTCATTTTGTTTATGTGGTATATTACATTAATTGATTTGCAGATATTGAACCAATCTTGCATCCCAGGAATAAACCCCACTTAATCATGATGTATGATTCTTTTAATGTATTGCTGAATTTGATTTGTAATATTTTGTTGAGGGTTTTTGAATCTATGATCATCAGGAATATTGGTCTATAATTTAATATTTTCTTTTTGTAATGTCTATATGGATTTGGAACGAGGGTAGCAGTGGCTTAGTAAAGTAAGATTGGAAGTTTTCTCTTCTCTTGAAGTTTCTGTAATAGTTTGAGAGGAATGGGTGCTAATGTTTGAAGGTTTCGGTAAATTCACCTATTTTTATTTCTTTTATTACTGGTTCAATTTTGTTTGCAGTATTCAGTTGGTTCAGATTTTCTGTTTTATCTTGTTTCAGCCTTGGATAGATGTATACTTCTAGAAATGTATCCATTTCTTCCAGATTGTCCAATATGTTGGTGTATAATTGTTCATAGTGTTTTCTTATAATCCTTTGTATTTCTGTGGTGTCAGTTGTTATTTCTCTTTCATTTCTGACTTTATTTGCGTCCTTTCTCTCTATCTCTATCTCTTTTTCTGATGAGTCTGGTTAAAGTTATGAGTATATCCATTTTGTTTATCATTTTAAAGAAACAGCTCTTAGTTTCATTGAACTTTTGCATTTTTTTAGATCTTTTGTGTTGTTATTTTATTTATTTCAGCTTTGACCTTTATTATTTCCTTCCCTCTACTTACTTTAGGCTTTGCTTGCTGGTTTTTTGTTTGTTTGTTTGTTTGTTTGTTTGTTTCTAGTTTCTTTAAGTATAAGGTTATGTATTGTTTATTTGAGATACTCTTATTTCTTGTAGTAGGCCTATATTGCTACAAATTTCCTTCTTAGGACTACTTTCACTATGTTCCATAGACTTTGGATCATCATGTTTTTTGTTTTCATTTGTTTCAAGGTCTCTTTTGATTTCTCTCTTAGTCTTATTATTAACCCATTCATTATTAGTAGCATGTTATTTGACCTCCATGTGTTTGTGTGTTTTTCAGTTTTTTTCTTCTAGTTTCATACAACTCTGGTCAGAGAACACACTTGATATGATTTGAATCTCTTAAATTTATTGAGACTTGTTTTGTGACCTAACATTGCAGTCTATATATTTTTTAAATGTTCAATGTGATCTTGAAAAAAATGTGTATTATTGTGCTTTCCAATGAAATGCTCTGAAAATATAAATTAAATCCATCTGATCTTATAAGTAATTTAAAGCTGCTGGTTTTTTCTGTCTGGCTTATTTCATTCAGCATGATCTCATGGCCCATCCATTTTGTCGCAAATGACAGTATTTCATCTTTTCTTATGGCTGAAAAATACTCGATTGCGTACATGTACCACAGCTTCTTTATCCATCATTTTTCAAAGAACACTTTGGTTGTTTCCATGACTTGGCCACCGTGAACAGCACTGCAATGACCATTGGGGGAAATAAGTCTTTGCAGACTTAGGTTTTTAATTTTTTTAATAAATACCCAGAACGAGGATTGTCAGGTCATATTGTAACTCCATGCCCAATTTTCTGAGGAACCTCTACACTGTCCTCCATAGTGGTTGTACCAATTTGCATTCCTACCAGCTTTGTAGGATGGTTCCTTTTTTTTCCCCACAACCTCTCCAGCACTTGTTATTATTTGTCTTGTTGATAATAGCCATACTAACATGTGTGAGGTAGTAGCTCACTGTGTTTTGGATTTGCATTTCCCTAATAGCTTATGTATGTCTGAAAATGTCTTTATTTTTT